>JBBPLL010000041.1:0-99817 GCA_038089755.1 Leccinellum rugosiceps | reverse complement strand
TGTAAGTCCAGACTATGATGTCATAGATAAGAGATAACAAGGGCATGTGACGTGAGTGATCACGTGATGAGTCATGTGACGAAAGTAAAGCGCGTATAGGTCACGTGACTCGAGAAAGACGAAGTTATAGATAATGGAAAAGTAAAGTGACTAAGCCAGGTCACGTGATGTCGAAAGTAAAAAGTTAACGAGTGGAAATGAGGTTTGCAACAGTCTCGGATTCCTCGGATATTCTTGTTTCCAAGTCATCCACCTGCACTTCACACCTTGGACCCTGACACGAGAATGGTGGATCTAGCCAAGGGTTATCACTGTGTCCCCAGCCTCGGAATCGAGCGACACACCAAGTATCCTAGTATCCAACCATAAACCTTTCAGGGGTACCACTGTGCAAGTTCCCCGGTCTCGGACTACGGCACTCGATCAAGAGTTGTGCAACAGCATGTTGAAATAAGTTGGCAAGCCAATGCGATTGGTTCCAAACTACATGTGATACAGTGTGTAACACTGATACCCGAACCTGCAGCCAGCGATCATCGGAGGCAGTGTGAACGTCACGGCTCACGAGGAAACGTCTACTCCGCGTTTATAAACCTCAAGGGGCCGACGTCAGAGTCAAACGGACGTCAGTCAGGAACAGTTAATTGAACGACTCCACCGTCCGGGCATCTGTCATCGTATCCTTCGTTCGGAACCCAATGATTGGTCAAGCTCAGCGGGAGTTGTCAGTCGCAGGTATACGCGACTTCCCACTCCACTCCATCGCGACAATATCATTCGAGGCTGTTCCGAAACTGAAACCGAAACGAGGGGACAAAATCCGTGTGTAACGCTACACGCTGCCTCAGGCTACTCCACGGTGGAAGGATGTTTCCGATCGCGGTGCGCCTGTGGGCACTTCAAATTGAGGACTTTGCAACTTGTCGACGCTCCGGGTCGAGTCTGCCGATCAGGTACTGTCAGATAAGTTTACATGCTCGCCGAAAGGGTTATCTTGTTTGAAAGAGAAAAATGAAATATGCGATGAAACGATGACAACTTTGATCTTGAGAGTTAAGGTTGATTACATAATTACCACGAATGAAGAGCACTATCAGATCATGATAATCAGTACCATACCACATGCTGGGTAACTGCAGTTCACAGAAACGAATCCTGAACGACCAAAAGTCCGACACGCCGCGTGGATCGATGCTAGACACTCATCTACCATCCGCATTATCACCAACAATCTCAGCCGGACAGCTTCTTCCGATGAATAGTTTCTCCTCCTATCCGATGTTCCCGGAGGACCAAAACACACAGTATGTCGGAGGAGCGAATCCTGTGTTACCAGTTACATATACCTACAAGGTATGTACGACATACAGATGCCAAAAATCATACAAACTTCTGTCGGAATACTATGTATAACCAGGGAAACAGCAACACGGGTGGGAGGGTGGTCACACAATGAGCGCGAGGGGAGTAAGATCGCTCCAGAAATGTGGACACTAGAGAGGGAAAAGATACGTGGGAAGACAGATCATGATCACCTCTGCAAAAGACAGAGAGATAACAGGCGAAACTAAATACGGATTCCATTAAGTGAAGGAAGCCACGTGGAGAGTGAAAAGAAAATAGATGATTGTATCTAGATCCATTTCCAAAACGAGCAACTGAAGAAAAGTAGAGGGAACCAAAGGATGGCGACGAACTAGATCAGTAGTTGAAGACGAAACAACGAATAGTCAGTTGATCTCTTGGTGCGAACAGATCTGGCAGGAGAAAGGACGTGCGGTGTGACCATGAACAGGGAGACGTGAAAACGTAAACAACATGAGCAACGAGGAGAACTGGCGATAACATTGCTTCAACGAAACTGTCCGATAGTGAAATTGTTGAGGTATCGTTTCAGTCGGGGAAAAGAACCTGTGCCGGCAGAAAAAAAGGAACAATTAGTTACTGGTGAAAGTGGACTCAGAGTATCCCGTGTCCCTACCGATGAATCTCGCTAGGCGGAATGAAAGATAGGGTAGAAGCTACAAGAGTTTGGACTGTTTTAGGTGTCTTCGGACCACCATGTCTCGCACTGTAATAGAATCAGTATGCGATCTTAATTCGAATGTGTAAGCGAATGGCTTACCGCTTGCGAGGATGCCGGCCGTGGTGGTGGTATCCTGAGAAATATCAGATCTAAGCTCCGTAGTGATCGCCACAAGGAAGTCTCTACCGTGACAGAAGTACAAAAACCATAGAACTTTCGTGGCAGAGGAGAGTACTCCCGGTGGATAGCACTGAACTTGCTCCTAAAGTCTGAGGGCCCCAATCAGTGGTGCCCAGGCACTCCCAGTCAATGAATTGAACAGACAAACATTTTGAGGCTGTTTCTATGTCATTTGGACGATCGCCATAGCTGCGAACATATTTGGCTAGCCTGATGCCCGAGTTGAGCTTTGTTTCGAGAATGTCGCATTTGTTTAGGAAAAGGACCAGATCAACGTTGGCCAAGAGTTTATTTGAACAAACAGCTTTCCATAGCAACACGCTATCCTCCTGAACTGCTGTTTAGAATTACGCGTTTCTCGAGTTAGCAAACAGATATCCTCACTAGTCTGTTCACACTTCGGTCTTCTGCAAGAACTTGGTCGAATCCGGATATAGGGGCAAGAAATATGATGGCGTCCACTAAGGCAGCGTTGCGATCAGACAGGCACGAATGACGTCAGGATAAAAATGCGAACCATCATCAAAGAAAGGCACCCATGTGGCTGAGAATGATGGTGAGTGAGACTGACGAGACAAGATCTAGATATCGCACCTCTCTAGGACAGGGGGATCTTTAGACAGAGGTATTGACATGACCGCGGGGACACACACCTGCGACCGAGAACCGCCGACGTCAACTATTCTCCACTCGGTGCCTTGTTCACGTCCGGCTGCAGCCTCCATTTCGCATCGGTATTCCGAAACGCCAACAGTTTTGAGACGAGCTCGCAGAACGTCGTCTGTCACATGATGAGAATGTGGATGACGGACTGAGGTATGAGCTTACTCACCATCGGAAGGGATATAATGAAGTGCCGTGACACGATCCACGTCATTCAAGAAACTGAAAAAGACGTCGGCATGAGAGCGTCGCAGAGTAGGTAAATTTAGATGTTACAATCCTGGAAGTTCTTCCAACCTTATCTTGCGTCTTCGAAGCACCTCACGGACAAATTTGTTGCTCCAGAGCGCTATGATATCATCGCTGCAGTTATGTAGGACTTCTTGAGCTTCGTCACGCGTTGCCATTCCGGTATTTCCTAATGACGTTGGTCGGCCCTCTCTGCGAGAACTTTTGGCTAGGGCGCCTTTCCATGTAGCGCCCGGGCGAACGAATACCTCCTGTGTCCGCCATGGGCGCTCAACACTCGAACTGCGTCGTGATGGGTATGCACTGAAACTGGCGCCTCCAGCAAAGGAGGCAAGGTCGTCTTCGCCCGGTGGGACTAGCTTTGCGATGAGAAGCGCTTCGATATGTCGAAGCGGTGTGAGGCGCATGCGGAGCAGGTCAATTTCATGGGGTACGTGTGGGGCATCTTCGTCGCTGTCTTCGCCTGCGCTGTCGACGGGGGGTAATCGTACGTTTGCGAGGGCATCCATGATTGTGCGGACGGAGCGGACAACGTTGAGTTGTATGACGCTGCGCCATAGGATGCGCTCATCGCGGAACGCGGACGGGGTGTACAGTCGCTGAAAATCTGGTGGGAATGGGTCAGCTGAGGGAAGGGTTTTCCGCCGGCTTGGACTGACGTCTGAGAGTGGTAGATTTGCCTGGCGGATCATGGACAATCGATTAGGCGCGGGGAAAGGCGAGACGAGGAGAGAGCGAGGAGTACATGCCTGACTCGCTCTGTCCCAGAAGAAGGAGCCTGACTACGCGGTTCTTCCTTTGCTGCTGGCGTTCTGCTTTGATAGACTCGTCGATCTGAAGGCTTATTCTCCTTGCCTCGGCCTCCTGGGCAAGTCGGATAAGGCGGTCCTCCTCCGTCTCGTTTGGGGGTGGCTTGAGGAGCTCGTCCAGAGGGTCGTACTCAAGCTGGGGCTTGTTCCCTGAGGGCATGGTGGTGTTAGGACAGGAGGGGAGTGGAACCCGCGGCAGTAATGTAGGTAAGGGTCAGGCACGAGCTCATTTAAGCCCTGCTTGCCAAGTGTCGGCCAAGTGCCGTCGCAAGGCAACGTTCTCGGAAATCAAAATCTCAGCTCAACTCTCTGCAAGACTCCCAGCTCAGTCACACTGATCATACTATTTTGCGGGCCCACAGGGAGTGGTACTTTGCGTACAAGCTCCACCTCAAACCCGAGTCATTCCGTGCCTGACTGAATTTAGACTGCTTTCCCCCGAATGCGAGGCAGAATATTTAAGGCACAACCGTCCAAACGCTGCCTCGTGGGGCATGTACGTGTGATCACGCCCAGCCGTTTTTGGCCTCCTCGGAGGGGAATGTTCAGTCCTTCTGCAACGGCCCCGTCTGCGAGGACGAGTCTTCCTATCGAGACCCGGTCCCGATCCCTGCCAAGAAATGGATAGCCAACGACCTTTCCCGATCCTCTCGTCGCCTCTTTCCCTGAGCCATTTGCTATTCCAAGACACTTGTTTCGAGCTGCTGCAATCTCGGCCATCTCCAGCCCATCTCTGAATGGACGCTGTCCCAAGCTTATCGGGGGAAAGCTGCACGCGGATTGGTGTTTCAGGTCGTCTGCTTACCTCGATACAAACCAGTTCCGTAGGTGACTTCCCGCGGGCACTTTAGCTTGACACGATTCAGGAACAACACTGCAAGTGTTTCTCAGTTCATTATCTGGGCTCTGTCGCATCAATACAGTGTCCTTCAACTCCTTATCGTCAATGCACCTCGTCCGACGGTGGTGCAAACACGGATTTGGATGTTTCCGTAAGAAAGACCGAACTTGCCGCGATGATAACGACTGCCCGGCGGCGGCGGAGGCACGGTCGATTTGATGTCGCCTGGCCCCTGCGGACTCTGTGCCGGAGAGCGAGGTCAATGGGATAATCAGATAAGTTGTGGGATCAACAGGCACGCGAGCATGACTCGGAACGCATGATACGGTGTGTGTGCCATGTCAACTGAACATCCATATTGGGTCATAATCATTTCCAACAGGGCTTTGAGCAAAGTTGGGAGTATATATATTAATGATGTACCTCCGATGGAGAGCAACACCAATCCGTGAATTCCGACGGGTTCCTGATTCCAACAGTACAGTTGATGAGTGATCAATATTCTGCGGTGCTCCGAGGCAGGCTCCCAGCTATCTGACGCACAGCATAATTGAGCGGAGGCGAGGGTCAAGGACTCGTCTTCGGACATCACTCTATGCGCTGGGAGGAGTACAAGGCTGGGCACCGAGCGCGTAGGGCCCGCGCATCTGGAATCAAGCAAGAGGTATGTATAAATCTACTCCTCTAGTATATTTGCTCCAGCAGCCTGAGCCTACCCATCCGCCTCAGTTTCCTCAACATCAAATACCTGAGTATCAACAAAGGACATGCTCGGTTTCTCGTCACGCATGTGGAAAAAAGGACAGATGCATATGCGAATGACATTGAAGGACTTGGACTCAGGGAGAATCAGGTGGTAAGTTGCTCCTCCGACAGCATTGTGCTCAGTGGGCCATACCCGTGCCGGATTAGGTTTAATTTAGTTACGCATAGTAGACCCAATCAGGAGGGAATAGGGCCTTTGACGGAGTCGCTGTCCTTTGCACCTCGTAGCACCGGGAACACTTTGACACCGGCATGAGAATGGACTTGCCTTCGAAACAGAGCGGGGCCCGGAGAGGAGAAGCGACCATTCCCCAGGGGGTTACCTATGTGCTCTGTTGTCAGATTTGATGAGTAAGAAACTGGAATGGTTCACGAACACACGACTGGGACCATACTTACAACATCGATCTCGACAACACTGCCCAGCACATTATCTTCGTCGACCCGGAAACGAAAAGAAAAACCTCGTTCGTGATTCGATCAAATGTTCACGGACCTTCTCCCAAACCCAAAGATATATGTATTGCGCAGGAACGCCGCATCTCCTCTGCATCCAAGAATCTCTTATGCAGAAATTTCTCCGGGTCTAGATACTAAGCTTCGTCACGATTAATCGCATCGCGTCGCACATCATATTTTGATTTTTACTTTCATCGCCGATAATTTTCCATTGGCTGAACATCACCTGACCGTGCGAATCAGCGCTCCCTGCCAAAGTCGAACCAAATTTACCAGACTATCCTGTACATGTGCGATAACTTCAAGAAAATCATGAACACCTTGTGAATGGGATGTCTGTTCGCCACGTACCTATACGTCCAAGTTCCAACTGGCTGTCACATCTCGACACTTCTCATATGATTGCATGGATCTTTCATTGGGGGGTCTGTCGTGACCGACGATAGCATCTGCCTGTGCGTGTTTCCACACGTGCGCATAGCAAGCGTGAACAAGATCAACGTTGAGCCCATCTGTGTTTCTCGTAAACATACCCCAACACATATGGATCGATCAGACGGTCACAGTAGAACATATTCAACCACACAATGACAATTAAAAATAGCAAGTTCTTTCGTTTTCGTGCTATTGAGAGCTTGCCAATGATGGTGGCCACAAAGCCTAGTATGTTCGACAGCCTGAGCCGTTTCGTAGACAGAACCATAGGAACTATCGAGCTTCTTCATTATCTTGAGAGCGTCAGGGAGGAGTGGAGGAAGTACAAGGCTGGGCATTGAACGCACGGCAGTCGGCTAGGGAGGGCAGACCAGGCGTCATGTGCACAGTAGCCCCGACCGGGGGGGAACTGCAAGGCGCGCTGAGCGCACGGCGCGTCAGCAAGGCCAGTCAGCATCGGGAGCGATTTGGGTGCGCGAGTGGCGTTGGGGGCGTATGATTGGACGTCCGGGTGCACAGCGGGTATGTGACCAGGTCATGGAATTCGTGATAGACTTGTCATCAGTTCGCTTCTTTCTCAGTACGGTATTACTTACGGTATTACAGCCCCGTACGCCCCGCCGCATCAGCATCTGCAGGTGACAGCCGAGCGAAATATTCGGTACATATGTACCCGCACTTCACGGCGGGCGGGAACGTCACGGTTTTTATTTCGGGTCGGTTTGATTGAATGCCCATTCAGGTATATTGATTTTGTAACGCTCGGTGGTGTAGTACGCCGGTGCTAGTCATGTTATTTCAGCACTTTCGTAGAATACACAAGATTCTCAAATCAGACAAACAGCTACATTACATTTAATATGTATTCTGGATGTCTGCGAGTTCAAATGGGTTCAATCGAAGGAGAAATGAATGAGATGTAAAAATACTGGTCGTCACGTTGAATCGTCACTCGTTGGTCAGTGTGACCATGTGTGACCATTACGTGACAATTCTGTGACTGCCGGAGTTTGTTCCGGAGGTTGTTATACGCATCAACCTGTGACGTTAAGGCTGGCTCGTCAACGAAGCCCATGGCATTTCCTTCGTTTTCCTTCTTCTTTTCACACTGATCAGTTATCTTAACTTTACATTAAATCACGTGCAGCCAACCCAGAGCCGATTCACTGCGATCTCGATGCGGAACCTGGTGGTTTTCGGTCCTGACAATACTTTTTTCTAGGGTAGCCTCTAGTATGTAAACTATGTTGCCATTTTTCGTTCCTTTCTCGTACAGCCTCCGGCATCGCATCATGCATCACTCCGAATCCGAATCTATGGCAGCCGAGTAGCATATTCGGTACCTTGAGTTATAACCCGGCAAAGTTTTGTTACTTCTTGATATGAGTGCAGTGTCAGGGGGTCGCTTACCTGAGTCACTCGCTAAACTTTGAAAATGTCCAGCATCGTTCCAACCGATTTCGCGAATCTTTCCGACAGTCCCATTTTATTTGTCGGAGGACGTTTGCAACGTTTTTGTGCCAGCGGTTCACTCAGTAATCGACTGACCAACCAACTCTTGGCTTTTTTCTCATGTCGGACTCTGATGTTGATGAGGCGTCTTTATTTACCTCTACCAGTTCATCTTCCACGAACTCGACATCACCTCCATCCACACCGCCAAACCTGCGTCGGAATGTTATCGACCCCTCTGCACCGTGGCTCGTTCAAAAGTTTGGAGGTACCAGCATCGGCAAGTTTGCAGTTCAAATCGCAAAAGATATCGTATCGTATGGTTCACACACTTTTCTGTTTGTAAAGCAACCAGCTAATCCGTTGCGCTAGGAACTACATCGATGAACACAAAGTCGCCGTCGTGTGTTCTGCACGCTCAGGATCCACCAAAGCCTTGGGCACGACAAATCTGTTACTCAAGGCCGCCGGTGAGGTCAAACAGCGGCCGTCTTCCAAGACGCCCAGTAGATCTGAAACGACGACACCCGTGACGAACGGCGTGGCCGGACGCCCTGGTGAGGCGTCGTCGCCTCGAACACGCAGCTCGTCCCCAACTTCGATCACGTTCTCGTTCACCCCGCTGAGCACTTCTCAATCTGGACACAGCCTGCCCGAATTTAGCGCTACTGTCGATATCATCCGCTCCGAACACTTGGAAGCGGCCAAGGCCGCCATCGAAACTCCAGAGATTCTACAAGACATGGAAGCTGAAATACATCGCGATTGCGATTGGCTTCATGCGTTCCTGTTTGCGGCACAGGTGAGGTTGTTTCCACACGCATGCTGTCGTTCAGGTCTCACGGTTCACATTTGTATTGCACAGGTGATTGACGAAGTGTCCCCTCGATCTCGGGACAGCATCATCGGTTTCGGAGAACGTTTAGCGTGCAAGCTCATGACGGCCATCCTGCGGGATCAGGTTGGTTATCCTTGGTACCGACGACCAGGACCAACCTGATCAGAAATTTTATCTTTGTAGGGTATTGATGCCGAATATGTCTCGTTGGAAGACATCGTGCCTTCGTCAGATGACGGTGATTACGCCATCGAGGGATCTCTGGATCAGTCCTTTTACGATACCGTCGCTTCCGCAGTCGGGGAGCGCATCAAAGCGTGTGCCCCGAGGGTCCCTGTTGTCACTGGTGTGTATTTGCTCTACTTCCGTGAGTATATCTCACGAGCGCCATGCATTGCAGGCTTCTTCGGCCCGGTTCCTGGATCATTATTGCGCCAGGTCGGGAGGGGTTATACGGACCTGCTCTCGGCCTTGCTGGCCGTCGGTCTAGAGGCGTCCGAACTCCAGATATGGAAAGAAGTCGATGGCATATTCACGGCCGATCCGCGAAAGGTGCCTACAGCACGTCTCATACCAATCATATCACCCGACGAGGCAGCCGAACTCACCTATTACGGGAGCGAAGTCGTTCATCCGTTTACCATGGAGCAGGTTCGTTGCACAATTCCGCCTTGCCCTGGCCGATTCTTGTCCTAACCATGGCCACTTCCTCTAGGTTATCCGACGAAAGATACCTATTAGGATAAAGAACGTGGTAAACCCCGATGGTGGAGGAACGGTCATCCACCCTGACCCTGATGATGTAGTTTCCAGCGAGGTTGACCCCGATACGCCTTCTGGAGCGACCACAATGACAAGGACCATTTCCTACGTTGCATCCCCGGAAAACGTCCAGCAGAGCAAGCGACTCCCTACAGCAGTGACGATCAAGGAACGCATCGTCGTCCTCAATGTGAACTCGAACAAGAAGAGCGTCTCGCACGGTTTCCTGGCGCTGATCTTTGGCACGCTCGACCAGTTCGGCGTCGTCGTCGACTTGATCAGCACGAGCGAGGTGCACGTGAGTATGGCGATTGAGGATAATCTAGCAGAGAAGGTCATGAACCGGTTGGTCGCTGAGCTTCAGAAAAGCGGATCGGTGAGCTCGGTGCTTTTTCTCTCGACGGGCGACCTGAACGGTGGGCCACACTCAAAACAGGTCTCTGTCCACAGAGAGATGGCGATTCTTTCGCTGGTCGGGAAGCAGATGTGCAACCTGGTGGGCATGTCTGGGCGGATGTTCCAGTCGCTCGCGCAGGGCAACGTGAACATCGAAATGATCAGTCAGGGAGCGAGCGAGATCAACATCTCGTGTGTCATACGGGCACAGGACGCCATCAAGGCGCTCAACTTGATCCATCAGAGTTGTCTGCAGGTCAGGCCGGAGTGTAGTCGTGGACGAGGTATGTTATGGTTCCTTTTCTTGATGTGATTTGATTTTCATTGACTGTCGTGAAATAATATGCTGTGAAGGACAGGTAACCCGTTGGTCTTCTAGAGGAGCGTAGGAACGACAAGGGAATATGTCTTGCATCTGATTTATAGGTCATTTTTGCTTATCTTGCATTGATATTCGAGGACGCTCGGGGACGAGTGCGCGAATCCATTGGAATGCTGTTTGATATTCTTGCAATACGCTTTCCGAGAGTCGGTAGTTTTGTATAATGATAAAGGGGAGTGTTTAGCAAAATGGCCAGGGGTCGTCGATATCGGCCTACAATGTCGACTGACCTCGCTATCAATCCGTCGTTCGGGGTGAAATCGTGTCATTGATATTGTCTGCTGGTGCTGGCATGCGCCTGTATTAATGTGGGATATGAAAGCAAGTGGGTGGATATGCGACGGTATTCGTAGCAGCTGCATCTCCTGGCCCCCATGCACCTAAGGCAGCGCCTCCTCGGCACCAATAGAGGCCTAGGCCGGTTCTGTATGTCGGGATCCTCTTTGTGCGAATCTCCGGTGGCTCGCGAGCCTCAATCTGAGGTGACTCAGTGCCTCACTTGCCTTTTCCTTTTTTAGTAACAATACCCACGCTCTGCCGACTCCCGCTCGCGCCCTTGTCACCACTTTCGGGAGGCCTCTATGTGCCAAATTACCCCCATAACCATGTACCGATGGCAGGCGCCTTGGAAATTACTGTGATAGGAGACAACTCGAGTGGACAGATGAATTGAACGGTGTTACTAAGTGAATCAGGGCCTTCCAGATCTTGAGATGGTAGGAACAACTTTGCATTGAACCTGGGATGTCATCCATATTTAAATAACCGGAACTTGCACCTGGCCGAGTTCCAACATTGTGGGCCCTGGGGGTAAACTAACTCAAAGGCAAACCCAAGTGGACCAAGTTACTACCCGAGGTGCGGATGGACCGTGCGTGCTGAGCCAGATACACTGGCAACAGTCACCGGAACGAATACCAATGTGACACCAAAGTAATGTTATAATGTACACTTTAACACTCAAAGCTAAAATAATCCCCAGGGACGTACAAACGGAACCCAGGACCACGAATACTCGAGAATAGAGCAGAGTAACAATCGAGCGTGACGAAACCGGTTCATGAACACCCCCAACCCAACATGATGTCTAACTTATTCAAAACAATGCAAACGCGATCACCAGCCCGCCCCCAAGATAGCTCATCCAAGATTTCGTCACACTAAACGAGCTCGCTCTACTCGTCGCAGTCGCGGTCGCAGTGGCGATGTAAGCGTTCCATGCTGAGATTGTTGCAGAGGGGAAGAAATTGCTCGACGCCGTCGTCCCCTGCCCATAATGGATCGCTGCCTCCCCAGTCATAATCTCGTCCCCGAGGGACGACACTTCTCCACCAACAACACTCACCCCGCCAGAGCTCGAGTTAGTCACCAATCCTGTCTGGTTGTTGCCAAAGATGAAGTCTCGGACGAGCGTGAGACCCTGTAGGATAGCGTTAGAGTCGGGAAGATAAAGGTGCAGTGTCCCTTACGGAGACCGGATTGGTGTACGCGAGGAGATGTCCGGCATGCGCAACGAGGACGTACTTCCAGCCACGTTCCTGGTGTACAATACCTGCAAACTCGCCATCATCATTGTACCACGGTGTCTCTGGTTTACGAGTAAAGCCCTGTATGCCACCAAACGTAGCGTTCTACAGAGTGGAAAGTCAGAAGTGCAAGCGACATGCAAGATGCGGTCATACTTGGATGGCAACTGTATAGTCGGTCATCAAACTGCTGCTCCGTTGAGAAGCAAAGGAATAACTTACTTTGAGAACTAAGATGTGGAACAAGTGAATCATCGTTCCCAGAATATATGATGATTGTCATGTTGCGCTCCGTAGCATTTGTCGCCAGATCGGTTAAAAATGCCATCGGCCTGACCGCTTCAGATGAGAAAACATTCAGAGCAGATGTGAAGAACTCACTCGACGCCTAGAGAAGAGTAGCGGGTAAACAACGATGTACGGCTAAAATAGATAGAAACTCACTTGGGTCGCCGTAGATGCTGACTGAACAAGCATAAATCAACTGTAAACTAAAACAAAGAATGGCTTACCGGAGGTATTAGTTGGTGCGAACGGGAAAACATTTTCCACCCAATCCTTGCTTGTAGGTGCATGGAGCGCGGCACGCGTCAGCACATCTGGAGAGATGTACGTACGTCAACATCACCAGTGATTCCACGAGTCATACGAACTATTTAGAAAAATACTAGCATCCATTGGTACTTCAGGGCTCAGGGCATCGGGAATATTGTAGACATCAAAACCCTTGCTCAACGCTGACAGACAAGGTCAGATATGAACACGAGTTGATGCAAGGGAGACTTACACCAAGGAAAGGTAAAATTGAGGGCATAATCGATCATCTCATCATAAATGTCACACAAATACCAGGGGTCGATCGTGCCGTTCGCTCAACCAGACAAGTCCCGTTTCCATATATCGCGCGCACGAAGCCTCTCGTGGTGATTCAACGATGAGCCATCTCTTTCTGTCAACCGAGCAATATGCCGATTCTGTACATCAGACATGATCCTTCGCATTGTGACTTTCGAGCTGTCTTTCGCGAGGGTACCAGCGGAAGCGGAAAACGGCATCGGGGCGTTCAGAATTGGGTAGTGCTCTGGCTGGGGGTATTGCAGCGTTAAATTGTACCCGCAGAGTTTGCTCCTAAACGCAATGTTAGCACCCCTGTGGCATTCATCACCGCGTGCAACGAACTGTTCTTGGAAGTACTCAAACACCACAGGATCATACCCAATTATCTGTGGGTATGTTTCCAACACGCTGACCACAGGTAATTCCATCCATGTTTCTTGAGACGTAATCGCTCCATCCCCAATAGCAATTCTCGACAGGTTGACAGAAGGATTCTTCGTCTCAAAGTATGCTTTAGTGATGTATGGCTGAACTAGTGTTATATGGACTCGCAGGATGAAGATGGGAACACATACTATGAACGTCCCAGCATAGCTCTCACCAGTAAGATACAGAGGTCGTGTGGCGAGATTGGGGAACACTTTGACGAAATTATCGAGGAATCCCATCTACGGATACTTGCGTCAGTACGTCGATGGCGTGGTAGATTTAATTTGGACGCTCACGAAATCAGTACCCATCTGGTCTTCGTCGTTAACTAATCGGAGCGTCAGAATCATGAATGATAAATATTAGAACGTAGTTGGGGTCTCACTCCTGCCGTCAGCATCAACTGTGCCGAACCCAGTTCCACTGATGGGGGTATGTAAATCTAGTGTTATAAAGACGACGGTCGACGTACACTGGTTGGTCGATGTAGACATAATCGGCAACAGTCGTCCATGCATACTGATTTTCAGCAGCAGAATAATTACTCAAGATGTTGATAGGACCATGCTAAATCAGACACATCAACTGAAGCGCGAGAATAGCCAGCAATAGATGAACGCACTTCAAACAAAAGTCCAATGAGGCTTGAGGAGCCAGGACTACACGGCATCGTTGATTGCACAGCATATATGCGCTCGTGGACTCACCCTCCATTCAGCCAGATTCCCCAAGGCTCAGTACTATTCGCGGTGAACGATCCGTTCGAAGATTCGAAACCCCAAAAGAACAAGGTGTTATTAGGGTGTCCCGCTCTCTGGACAGGTATATTTCCAGCCCAGTTCCGAGAAAGTGGCCATGTCACGTTTGGGAGGCTTTCTGTCACTTGAAAGTCTACGATAACAACAATGTCATGGCGTGAACTGATGGAAAGGAGCACATAATTGAGGACACGCACAATTCTGCCATTCTGGACTGTAATCGCCGGTTGGCATACCAGGATATACCTGCGGCCAGCCGCTTTGTGCTTGCACAGATGCGAGCAGCGAAAGGGCGATTGGAAGGAGAACGAGGCATGGTGGTCGGAACATGCCAGTGGCAGGAGAGCGAACTTGAAGTACGAACGAGCTGAGGGGGCAACTTCAGTTGTATTTATCCGCTCGGAACCCAAAATTTCCGGCTGTACATCACAGTACATGCAATGGCATGATTTTTTTTATCGGAACCGCCTCAAATCCCCGATAGGCTAATGTGGGATATGAAAGCAAGTGGATGGAGAGAGGATAATTTTGATGCTATGTTGCATATGGACACGATGCTAAAACGTGCGAAAAGTCTGAGCATTTAAATTTTCCCTACAACGACAGTTTCTGCCTCGAGGTGCCAGTAATACATACTGGTGAGCTTGTGTGGATGTACACCTGTTCTGCCATAGCATCATGAGGTGTATATTTGCGAAACCACTCACGCTTCAGCACGTTTGGAGTAACTTGAATGCAGACCGTCTGACGACCGTCAACAATATGGTCGATAATTGATGACAGGTCGACTTCCGAACTTGAATTGCTCGCGCTGATTTACCCAACTACATACCTTGCTTGGTTAATGAGCTGCGGAGGGGAGGGCCGCAACCGTCAAGAATCGTCCTATCATGATGTTCCGGCGTATTCCACCGAACGCAGCTTGTTTCTTTCTTTATCTTTTCTTTTAGCTTTTACACTACCGCAAATGCCATGAACTGCCAGTGGTCGTGACTCGACCTAGTAGAAGCTATTGGCCAGGGAATTTGGAGTGTCCGAGTAGGTTTTCGATGGAATTCACACGCGGCATCATAGTCATGATTATGTAGCACCTCCTTCCAGTTATTTTCATCTCAATCCAGTGTATGCGAAGCAGCGGGTTTGTCATTCTCCATCTCTGCAGGGTAGATAGGTACGAAGGTACTATCTAACCTTTATGCACAAAGTAACTTCTCCTCACCTTTCTTCCAACTTGTTGCATCCTATATACTTCATTAATGTCCAGACCAAAGATTTTCACTCGTCGATCGCGTGGCTCTCTGACGTCCACAGCTATTTTCGCATGCTACCCATTTAGCTTACCTATCCCTCTTACTCTCTTATATCTCCAGAGGTCGAAGTGTGCATTGTTGACCTATACCATTATCCCTGAAAATTGTGGCAGGGACGAACATTTGCATATTTCTCGCCCGCGTCTGGCAATTTACCCGTGCTGCACAAGGTCTTCTGTATGTACACTTCAATGATTGTCTTCCGATTATCATCGTCTTAGTCGTCATCGTCTAGCCCTCTACCGAACTGTGGACGAGGTGCTGCCACTCACACGCGAACAGGGCAAAGTTATATAGGTTTAGCACCCGGGCCGATTTTCTCGATTCTTCCGATATATCTCAATGAAATCCAGCGGAGCATCTGTATCTTGTGCCTTTTTTCTGGATTAGCGTTACCGTTGCGTGTGCATGGATCCTGCCCACCCGCCCACCGTACCCCGCTCGGACTCGCCTTATCTCGTACTACTCGCCACGTGTCATACGTCAAAATCCTGCCGTCTCCAGAATGTCTCTTAGAGGGAATTGACCTTCTGACCCGAAGATAACACCCAGGGTTACATTTCAACAATCGTCTGTTCGTGGAGCAGGTGAAGCCCTTCATAAAGTACCCTCCCTAGTGAGATGTGGTTCGTTATCACTTCAGAGAAGACATCATAACATGCCACGTTATCCACCTTCTGACACAATCGCCATCTTCCGCTCCACCATAGTCCACAGGCACATCATTTGGCATAAACATCGAATGCGAAATATTATGAGATCACCTCACTGGGGAATCGTGAATGACTTCGTGGGAGCATTACAGGAGGTGTGGATGTTCCGAAGCTCAGGGCACAGGTGACGATAGGGATCGAACAGGGGATACAAAGGGCGGGTGAACCACCACTAAAGTTTACGTACGGTGGAAGCTAGCCCCTCGGAAACGGGACAGCTAGGGCAAGGATACTCTAAGCACACTTCCTTGTGACGGCGCAAGTCCTAGTAGTTTACGTGATGAGTAGGTGTATTTTTGAATGTGCATTCTTGCCTTCAAGTTCTTGGTTCTCCGATGCCGTAGGACAATACCTTTCCCAAATGGCGATGGTTTGAAACCGAGTGCGGTCAGCCCAAATGGCTCGGAAGGTATCTGTTCATTCTGTCTTCGCGGAGAAGCTGCGTAAATAATGCGCGCACTAGTTGAACAGTTGCATTCGCCGGCAGAATCTCTTTTCGCCGAATTTGTAGGCTACAAGAAGGCGAAGTTGATCGGATCAACCAAGCAATCGTCCTTGATCGTCAAGTGCTGGAACTTTGCCCACCAGACCACTCTAAGCGATGGGTATATCCGAGTCTGAGTCATCTCCAACATCATCTTTGGAATCGTTTGACAAAGTCGGGATGATGATGATCTCGAGGACATCATCGTCCTCGCCCGAGAAGCACTCGAGCTCTGTCTACCGCAGCCCACGGGGGCACTCAAACGGATCACTGATTCACTGTCTTTAAACAGCGTCGCGGCTTTTCTCTCCGCTCGGTACGAGCAGCTCGGATGGATGACAGACCTCGAGGAGGCCATTGTCGTCGGACGGGAATCACTACACCTTTGCGACATCCAGAGGGGTCAATGCGTTTGAATAATCTTGCAGCTTATCTCTCTCTGGTACGGGCATCATGGAGCCTGGAGGTATGGAAAACCTCGAACAAGCGATTATCCACGGGAGAGAAGCATATCATGTTTGTCCCAGAGGTCATTCAGACCGTTCTGCGCGGTTGAACAACGTTGCTCACTGTCTCTCCACTCGGTACAAGCAACTCGGGGAGTTAGCAGACCTTGACGAGGCCATTTCCCTCGGGCGAGGGTCACTCGATCTTCATCCACGTGCCAGTGGCCCAGTGGCCACCCAGACTGGCTGTCGTCTTTGAACAGCATGATAGCAGCTAGGCTCTCCACTCGGTCCGACCAACTCGGGGTGATGGCCGATCTGGACGAGGCTATTCTCTTTGCACGAGAATCACTCGACCTTCGTCCATTCGGCGACCTGGACAGGTCACGATCGTTATATAACCTAGCACGCTGCATCCGAGTCCGTACTCGATTCACGCAGTCTCCTCAGTTGAAGGACTATGAAGTCCTCTTCAGTGTCTATGCCGAATTGACAAATGTACCGCAAATGGTATCTCCGTCTGATATGCTCGCTACCAAAGCACGCATCAACACGGCCGAAGCATTCTACTATCCGTACCTGCATATGAAACATCCTTTGACTACTTATTCATCACCTTGTCACATTGCCCTCGTTTCCCCAACATCTACCCGTACTTAAACGGGTCACATCGTTACTCGCACTGAATGCTTTTTCAGCTCTTCACAATGGCCATCCTGAAAAGGCGATGGAGCTCCTAGAGCAGGGACGCGGTGTCTTTTGGAACTAGATTGTGCGCCTCCGCTCTCCACTAGACGGTGCCGTCGCATCCGGCCCTGTAGGGAAGATTCCAGCAGATGAATTTGCACACCTCTCGACACTTATTCGGGGTGTGACCAACTCACCTGGACCTGATCAGTACAATCAGCTGTGTCATCTCAATTTTGAAATACAAAGAATAGCGACAAACATCCGTGAACTACCCGGGCTCGAGCGTTTCTTCCTTCCATCCTTCTTCTCCGATCTACGAGGCGCAGCCAGCTACGGACCTGTTATCCTTGTAAACGCGAGCCAGTATACCTGCGATGCACTCCTCGTCTTCATTGATGGGGATCCAGTTCATATTCCGCTGCAGATCACCAAAGGCCGTGTACGAGACATCTAAGCACATCTTGTCGGAGGTCCGATCCTTAACGTTGCACGCGAAGAGGATGGACGTGAGGAAGGATCTTGGTCGCATTCTGCGAGAACTCTGGGATGATATCGTCTTCCCGATCGTCGAATTCCTCCAGACAGCACTTCCGCCTCTGTCGCGCATCTGGTGGTGCCCGACCGTCGATTTTTCTTTCTTACCGTTGCACGCTGCTGGCCCGTACCGGAAGGGTCAAAAGAATCCTTCTCGTCTCTACATCTCTTCCGAGTCATACACGCATACCTTGGCTACTCTTATTCGTACCAGGCGTCACAACTCACCGATTTCTGCGACGTTAGGGAAACGCGTTGTCGGTATCGGTCAGGCGAGTGCCGGTGGTGAGAGCCAACTTGTTTCAGTGGGCAGTGAACTCGCAATGGTCGGTTAACGTATCGGGAGTCTGGCCACGTTCACACGCGTCGAGGGCCCAGAATCCCATATCCTGTGAGTCTCTGAACAGCTCCGAGTCTTCAGGAACGAATGGGTTCATCTTGCATGTCATGGCGTACCTAACCGGCAGAATCCGTTTGATCCTGCGTTCGCTCTGCACGACGGACACTTTACCATCCAACACAACATGTAGTGTGAATTGGAGAACACCGAATTCGCATACCTTTCTGCATGCCATACCACCGTTGGTGCCCAGACGAAGTCATACATCCGGCATCGGCGATGCAGTTCGCCGAGTTCCGATCGGTTATCGGGATGATGTGTGCCGTAGATGACGCGGAGACGAACAAGATCACGTCAACATTTTACGAGGATATAATTGGCGAATCTGGTGGTCTGGACTATACCCGTGCGGCGCTCACGCTCAACAAGACGATCAACAGTCTGGTTGACATACTATTTGATCAGCGGGTACTCCATGTACATATCGGTGCATGGTTTCAACTTTGCATTATTGTGTGCGCTATCTCGTTGCTTTATATTCGCTAATTCCTGACTCGGAGGGTATGGGGGGTGATCTGGGTTATTGATTTGTCGACCATACTTACATTACACATACGATATGCGCCAAGCAGGCACAGGAATGGTATACTGATCAGGTGTGGGTTTCAAACCCACGAAAACTCTTGTCAGAGCACTGCCCTTATTGGGCGAGCTATGACTCAGTTACCAGATAGAGGGGGTTATCAGGAAGCAGTCTGCCAGTGACCTCGGGCAGAGTATGCCACGGAGCGCAACTGAATTGTGATAGAGCATGAGGAGAAGTCTCTTATCGGATAATCCATAGACTTGACATCCCTCGCAGAACTGGATGATACAGCGGCCCCTACCATGCCGGTGGATTTGAACGAAGCAAAGCCGTTGCTTGTATTTGGCCTGGAACGCCCAATAACTCATGAGAAGGAAGAGCCTCATGCATGTTCCTGAATACTCGATGCCGCATGTCTGGCGTCCTATCGACACACGACTGTTTCTGACGAGGATGTCTGAAGGTATCAACTTGAATGCACCCATCCACAGTGGAACCGCGGGACCGGTGTAAATTCTAGGGAATTTTCGGAAGCAGAGGAGAACCAGGGTATTTACAATCATTCTGTCGAAACTGGAGGAAGCACCTCAAGTTGATCCTCGGAGCCATCGAAGGAACAAAACTCGACATCCATCATCCAAGGACTCGGAAGATTATCATTTGCCGTTCGACCGGATTGTAACAATGTGGAACTTCATGGCCCATGGATAGGGCATTATTATCATCACGATGGCCGCACTGAGATCTTCTGACGAATCCAATTTGTGAACTAGAGCTCAGGACGACGACTCACGGGGACGAGCCTATGACTCGACGAATCTCTTTGCAAGGGGCACCCGGCGGAAAATGTCATAGACGTGTGCATAAATGACTGAGGTACGCCATCTATCGATATGGTGTCCGTAGCGTGAGCTTGCACGTCCGAGTTAGCGAGGTCGAAAAAGAATCTCCCTCGCACGATAAAATCCGTGCAGTATGACTATCCGCGTTTGGCATCAATTGAGACACCGACGCATTGACTACTACGTCACTGAGTCCGAGTCATCGATTCACGAGGCATTGGCGTTTTCGGTGGGTATCATAGGAGACAGAGCGTGAGTTGCCCTGCTACAATCTGCGCTGACACCCTTTGTCTCAGAGACCCTGTCTTGTGTGCCGGTCACCGTTACCAGTGTTCCCATGGTAACCGGTCAAACGATACAGGTAGATCTGGTTCTCCCTAGGAGAGTCATTCCATTGGTCAACCATTTTATCCCACCACCTCCGGGTGCATCACCTCAACGCCACGGTCCCTGACAAACGTCTGATCTACAACGGGGTTGAATATTTGAATGCTTGACCTCGCATTCAGAACCTGGGCTCCATTAAAGGTCCGCCTACTACGATTCAGTCAGACTTAATATCTCTGTAGAGCGAGGCTGAGTCGTATCGCTCAGGTATATCGACTCCTATCGGAGTCAAGTTCGGTATCTCCCTCGCAACATTAGCATTACGTTCCTTTGTTGTATGGTGGGTGGAATTGCCCGCCAGCGAGCGCCGCCAAAAATTGGCGCCGAACAAGTACCGTCCGTCCACTACTTGCTCACATTTGAATTTGTTCCAAACATAAAATTCAATGCTTTCATTCCGAGAATCACCGGCATCCACCGTGAAGGCGAAACGAAGCATTTCAAAACTTCAAAGTTTCAGAACTACTAGCCTCAATGATCACGCACATTCTCATGACAAAAATCAGACAACCTCGATCGGCACCACTGTCTCCGCCGGTTCTCGCAGTACTGAGAGGATTGAAGCTATCTAATTGATCATGTTCTTTTATGCACGCTAACACCATTGGAGGTGACCACGGTGCAGCCGTACAAGTGTTCAGGGTATCCTTGCACCAAATATATGCATTCAAGTATTACCACCACTGCAGATTCTGACAAGGGAGTCAACGAGTGTCACGAACTCCTGATAGCATAAATAGACTTGATCTTTTCCTTTTCGCACGAGACGAGTCTCAGACCGCACTCGAGTTTGGAGTCGGATTCTACACATGGCTTCATGTCCTAGTATTTGTGCATCTTACTAGGGGTTTGTGATCAACCGTAGTACTAGCGGGGGGACCGCGGAAAATATGAAAACAGACGTGGCAAGTGTTTACCAGTTTCAAGAACCCTGAACCAAAAACACATACCTACTTTAGTACTTTTGGTCGACGGTCCATATCTCTCCAACGCGCATCCAGGATTCGGTAGAGATGCCGCCAAATAGAAGAACACGTTCCGAGCGAATCGAAGAGGAAAATTTGACATTTTGAAAATCCGATATTCCGAGTCATTGAATGTCGAAGCTCCGCAACTTTCTCGACTTTTCAAAAACATCGTTTTTTTGCTACTGGTCAACTAGGAGGATTCCATTCTACCCACTGCAATTCAAAAGACACCATCTCCGATGAATTCCGATCACATGTTGAGGAGATATGGACGATCGGAGGTAGGTGTGTTTTTTCATGTCGAGCAACCTTCTTGAAGATAAGTTCCGCTGCATATCAAGATTGGTTGTATCACTCATCTCAATTTGGCTCGGATCCGCGCTAGCCCCATCGTTGAAAGGTTTCTTACTGAATGTGTTCTGTCGTTCATTACCAAAGTTTCAAAGTTTGACTGAATCCATCAATCGGCTGACTACGGTCTGCCCGTTTCAGTGGTGTGGTTCGTTAGTTTCCAGAACTCCTACACGTACCGGTGCTTCCCACCGCCATGCCAGTGAAGCGACCACGTGTTATTTATACTCAATGGGATGATCACTCTTTGGAGTATAAATCACGTTCGAGCACCGTCGAACTGGTCGTTTTGGATGGATCAACGCACGCATATGACATTTGCACGGTAAGAAACTTTTTTTTCATCGTGTCATCATCCCTTACAGAATGTCTGCTTTTTTCCTCCTAATCCACCACAGCTACTCCCAAGATAACCAGGTTAGTGGGCCCGGCCACTTCCTTGCTATTCTGCTGAACCAGTCTTGATAGAGTCCTGAATGGACAAAGGCTTACATGTAAGGAGTATGCTACGCGATGTTCTTGCCCAGTTGCTGATAACATTCGTAATTGATCACTATTCCAAGTGACTATCGCAAGCTCAAGATGCAATTAAGTGCCATATGTACTGATACCATGCAGCAAGTCGAAACATTGGATTCGTTTGGGCGTGTAGTTGTCGCTTGCACCCAGTATTCCGGTCCAAGTAATCAGCAAAAGGATGTTGAATTGGAAGGTGAGAAGACTCTTGTGCACCCGTTCTGCCTAGAAAAGTTATTTATTCGTTTCCGATCACAATAGAGGCCTGCCCGGATCAAGGAAGTACTACGTTGGCGCACATCACGAGCCAATGGGATTCAGGGTCTGACCTGGCAACAATAACTGCCGCTGACATGGTTGATCATGGACCATTGAGTAATGGAGGTAAAAAGTAATAACATGATGACAGCAACTTTCTAACTCGAAAATCAAGGAATACCGAAACTCTCTTTCGGTTTGACTTCGACTATGACATCCCACGAGACTAGAGCGGCACCAAACATACTATCTCACCAATATTTGTTATCCCCAGTAATCAATTGTGCCCCAGTTTCTGCTGGTTCCTATGTCTCAGGTAGCTAACCATAATCCAACTCTAGTTGCAACGGGATCTCCGACACCAACGCCTTTTCACACAATACTTTCTAACCTGCCCGCTTCCCATGTCAAGTTTTTCGGCATGCTTGATGATGAGCTCGAAAAGATAGAATCATTTTACCTGGAGAGGGAAGAAGTTATGTGGAAACGTTCCAGAATGCTCAAGAAAAGTCTCAACGAACTTGGGATACAACACGAAATGTCACATGTTAGTCCTCTCTTTGCAAACGGATTCTCTTCACCGAAACATATTCCGGTTAGTCATCGTCTACGGATGGTCTGAACGAGCCCAAGGTATTGCATCCTGGAAGAAAGCATCCTCTCAACCCCAAGGGGGATCAACGCGCGGAAAGGGAACTCCAGAAGGCTGTCATGGAACACTACCGGTAGGTTGTAATAGCCTTCTTTATCGAAAGCTGAGGGGCGACAAGTCCCGATCAATTGATCTTTTTTTTGACGGATTGTCTTGGTTTCGAATGTGATGCTGACATCCGCGTGTTTATAGTGTTCTCGAGGTCCTATACGATTACAGAGTGAGCCTCTTTGCTTTGCCTTCAAGTTATGCCCTAATCTTGACCCTTGAATCTGATTGACCTTGACACATCCCGCTATACCATTGCATTTGACACTCAGATCGTTAACCTTGCTGGCTTCCGAAGAATATTGTATGAGTATGTGAAGATCACAAATATTTTTGTCGTGGATGCCTACATAGAAGAAAGGGTACGCAACCTTACAGATAGCTCGATTTTAAACAAGGGAACATTGGGTTCTTGCAGGTCAAGCCCTCTGCCTTCGCTTCTGGTGCTATGATCGGAATGATGCTAGAGGAAATGGAATGTAGTTTTGCGACACAGTTTGGTACGCTCCTTTACACGCTATCATCGGTTCTATGCTTGTTAGATTTACCTAGCTTACCACTTATCCAGAAATCCGAGACAGCAAGAAAGCAATAGAGTGCCTGCGAGTGGAGTCATCGAAAACGCACCACACCAGTACATTTCATTCTGGGTTGTGGTTAGGACTAGCAATTCCTGCGATTGCTTGGGGTACTTATTTGTGTAGGAACCCCTTCAGAGTGTCCGATGGCATTATTCTGAACTTTATCCGTAGCTTCCCAGGAGCAAACACGGGAATCTCTTCCATCATTGGATATCCTTCTTTTCGTTTATTCCCTACTCGTCATGCCGGTGTTGCTCGCACTACTTATTGGCATCAATATCCTTGTATGGGCGCGCAAAAAGATAAGCTATGTCTCTATTTTTGGCACGTTACCGTCTTCAGATTCTCTGTTCATCGTCTGAGGGTCTACATAGGACTGGACCCCACAACACGGCTTGATCACCACGAGTATTTCCAAGTATGTGTCGTATCGGCACTACACACGACCCGATATTGACTAAACGCTAAAGCTTCCTTCTTTCCTATTGTGCACCCTTGCGTATGCATTCTGGTTTTCCATGGCTCAAATGGGTCCACCATTGTTGTGGCCCTTAATTTGGTTTGCTCTCACTTTTATCGTTATGGTTAATCCGTTCCGCGTAAGTTACTCCGATATTTCCCACAAATATCTGATGGGAAGACCTCTGGATATTCAGAAGTTCATGCTGGGCCGTGCTCGCTGGTGGACAATCAAGCACATAGCTAAGCTTGCGACTAGTGGCATTTGGAAGGTTAAGGTTGGTCACACCAGCGCCACCATTCCCCAGACCGAAGTCTGATCATCTTTCAGTTCAGCGATGTTTGGCTTGGGTAAGATCCTCGACGTTTAACTTGCTCGGATCGCCTCATTACATGACTACCAGCGATCAGATGTGCAGTCTTGATTACTCGATTGCTAATCTGTACTTTGTGGGCTGCTCCTATAGCCACTTCTTCGTTGATTTTACCGGCTCGAAATCGGTCGATTCTGGATCCTCCCTACACGCCTCATTCACTGCCCATGCCACTACTCTCCACCAGGCCGAATCCTCCCCTTCCATTCGTGCATTTCAGAGCCTCCGATCCGCAGCGTACGACCAACGTGTTCAAGATGTGTGGTCGGCGTGTAGTGTTTCCCAAAATCTTGCATGGTACTATTTTCTCGGCATGTTACCCTTCATGGCGCGTTTCATGCAGTGCCTAAGGCAGTACCGAGACTCGAAGGACCCCCGTCAGTTTATTAATGTATGGTAATTTATGTGATATTCGCTCAGTCCAAGTTCACCGTCCGGTTTCAATAGGCTGGAAAGTATATGACGGGAATAATAAGTTACTTTGTTTACTCCTATTGGAAGCACCAGGGTATGTTCCGACTCGACGATGGTCAACGCATGTCTAGAATTGTCACCTAGGTTCTCCCCATGCTGGTACAATCTATTTCCTATGGTGCTTCACGGCGATAGTCAATTCAATATATTCATGTACTTGGGTATGTTTGTTTCCCCGTTCTCAATGTTTCGATACTCATGACAATTTGTGTCTCAGGACTTTTTGATGGACTGGTCACTATGTGAATCAGGCGCAAGGTATCCATTGCTGAGGGAAGAGCTTGTCTACAGATCACAGATACCGGTGCGCTTTCTTTCCCAGCTCCTCCGGCCACTGACAGTCTTGGCATTCTACACAGTGCTACTACTTCGCTTTGGTACGATTGCACACCTTGTCCCATCAAATATCTGATCCCAATCCGTCTTCGCAGGTATCCAATCTCTGTATTCGATTCATTTGGCTGATTTGCGCAATTCTTGACGAATCACAAATTACCGTGTTTCTGTTTATTGCTGCCTTGTTGGAGATGTTGCGAAGGGTGCAATGGAACTTTTGTACGACATTTTCCTTTCCTTTTGTAAGCATGACTCCTAACTCTCTGATCGTTTCAGATCGACTGGAGAACGAGCACCTTCATAGTATGCGTCGGCTTCACATTGCCCACAAGATTCCCCCGTCGTATTGCACAGACGAGCATTCAGACGAAGGAGAAGATGAAAAGGCGCGGGGTGAGGTTTCGTGGCTGAAGCGGCAGGTGGCCCGTGTGAAGAGGAACGGAAGCCCTGAAAGGAGTGTGGTTTAAAGGCCCTCAAACGAAATGGCGTTGGTGGCCCAATTGCAGTTATTGGATAGAATAAGTGGAGAACCTGCACGCTGAAACCACTTATTAGACCGTAGTAACAAAATCTAATAACAACTATCGTGTCCGTAGATACCTCCATATGAATATCATTTCTACCGATGTCACGGTGTTCCCCATAGTCTCGACTAACATGTGAGAACCATTGAACGATAGAGACCTCTCAGATTTCAGCATTCCAAGCACCATACAGTGACAGCCACTACCGGTCATACCTGGTCTACCTGACATGACAATGATGGCGAAGCTGATGGGGTGCTAGTGAGTTTTGTGTGAACACAGATCATCATGCATAGCAAACCTAATTTTGGAGAGATACGTCCAGGCTACGTGCTGCACCAAATTTTTGTTGGATTGTCAGAAATTTATTACAGCAGCTTTGACCCAATAAATTAAGATGAGGTGCCACCGTGCAAAGCCAGGAAGTGGGGGGTGTTGAATAGACTCGGAACAGTCCGAGCACGCAAGCAGGAAACAGTTGTAGTACCATATTCATTCCGCCTGCCAATCTGATGAAAGATGAAAAATCCCCTTAGCTGGCTCCTTCACGGATCCATTATCCTCTTTCGGGATATTTACATAACACGTTCTTCAACGTTCAATCAAAACTTCAAGACTTGAACGTTCGTGGCCACCGACTCGGAGGTTGCTGAGCACTAAATTTCAAAAACCTCGGCCCGGAGACTCCACTGATCGAAACATCAGAGAGCGTAAACCGGAACGTGCATCTGAAAGCGGGAAAACTTGAACCTCTGTGCCCCATTGTATGGTGGTGATTCCAAAAGGACCTCCCTTGACAACAGTAGGTTCAAGATATTCATCCTAGAACAAGCCGTCCGTTTTTCCTTCGGTTAGGTCACGGTGCAAGCCTCGGCTCACGGCGAATTGCAGATATTCCTTGATGGGGAATGGAAGTGCTCCCGGATAAAATGTGTCAGACAATCTGGCTCGATGGAGAATGCTCCCATTCAAATTTCTGCGGAAAATACGAACTATTCACCGTTATAAATACTATAGCTGACCTGGACTAGAATTTTGCTGGTCGGACTTGGCCAGACTGGGAACAGATCTATAAGGGTTTTTCCGAGTATTTCAATTCTCCACAAGGTTTGCTCGGGGTAAACTTACAGCACCTGCGGCGGCCTTCGCTTATCCTATGACAATAGTCATACCGACAGGTACTCGAAACATGGAAGCTAAGGGATCAGGATGCCTACCAACGGCGCCTCGGTGAGTGTCCGACTAGAACCAGTCCCATTCAATTCGACCTGCTCGACTGTATGTGTCCAAGTTGATCCCGCTACTTCATCCGCGCGTAGCCCCGCCGCCGGTGGTGATAAACCCTGTAGGGACGGTATCTTCCCTCTGTCCAAAGATCAGGCATGGGATATCCCGAGAGATGCCCTCTGTGGTCATAGATCTGCAATTGAGTGCAAATTGCTTCTGCCGGTGAGCAGGAACGATTATTCACCCAATGCTCTTCCTTGGCGCCACGACTCCACCATCTGGACCGAGCGACGACATTGCCAAGTTTCTGACTACAACTTTGTGTAGATCTCTACTATTGAAATCCGTTGACAGTCGTGCGACTAGGCACACGAAACCCCGTCTTCACAATCGATGAGCATCGACCTCTGTTCGCACGCAAACTGACACACATGTCTCCAATCCCCCCAAGCTCCGTGCATTCGCGGAAAAAAGTAATATCGTCAGTGCCTGTCTAAGATTGATCTTCTCATCAATATCTGTTCTACGTCCTTCGCGAGTCGGCCGAACTTCAATATCCGGATCTGATCAAGAGTACTCGCTTCGTGGTCGTCTTGCACGATTTTATCCTTCCTAGTTCAAAAAGGTGTCATCGATCGTCTCTATGCCGGTGCCTTTTTTCTGAACCAATTAATGACCCGTTTCGGAGTGCCAAGGCTCTATGGGGACTATCCATCTAAGCTAGGGGTCCCAGCCCCTCCGTAGCTCCGTCTGCGCGAATGCCCCAGAGGGCCAGAGTGGAATCATCTTCAGGTCACCGTTTGCGCAGATGGTGCTACTGTCATCAGCTTTGAGCATACTGGCGTAGATGGTCCGGTATACCGTTCTCAGGTGGTTGTCCTACCCGGTCCGCCGTTCCACGCGGGAACCGTGATAGGTTACGAACGCTCGTTGTGCGGCAGCTTCCCCAGGATTTTAGAGCAGCCCTGCCACTTGGCTCCCTGAACATGCCAACTATCTCTTCCGCTCTTCCGTTCTTCCCCATCCGTCGTAAAACGGATCGCATACTAGACGCACGAAAGTTGTTCCTGCACTTCAATACCTGGGTTGCGTGCTCCTCTTTTCGCTTCAATAACTGGATTCGCTAGAACCTCCAAACGTGGTCGAAAGGCATCTGTCGTTTCACAAGTTGTCATTTGCATCTGGACGAGTCGCCGCCGGGAAACAGGAAGCTCGACGCCAATCACAAATTTTGGTCGTGTGCATCGTAAATGCAGACGAAGCAACCAATCCTCATGCACCAGAGGATTGCCTCACTTGAAATCACCATTGACACGACCGTAAAACTTGTTCCAGAGAAGACGTTAGAAAGAAACCGGTTGCTCCAGTTCGCGGCAAGTTCCGAACAACACCCCGTTACCAGTGGCCACCCTGTAGTTCAGTTCAGCACTAGTCTTCGCGAGACTGACAAAAATCGCTTCTGCAATGCGATTCCGTCGAGTCACCTCACAGACGTACCGAGGAGGTACGCACCTCGCGATTCGACAAAGAAAAGAGTGCGCGAATTCCACAAAATGAGAGCTATAGATGTAAATCTAAGGTAACTGCAGTCCGTCTCGTGAACATGAATCTACTGTACTCTGTACGCGTAGCAAACTGACACCCCATCGCTTGCATTTTTTTTCTCCCTTTTCCCTCCCCTTCCTCATGTCAGGACACCCGGGGTGACATCCTTGCGCCGCCCTGCAGCGCAGGAGAATTAGTACGACTCCCTGATACGCTAGGTTGTCGACGTCGACGGTCAGAATGCAGTCGCGTCCGTTCATCCGTCTCGCTGTCCTCCTCCTCATCGGGACTATCCACATCCACATCCACATCCACATCCCCCTCCTCCTCGCTCTCCCGGAGTTGCGACAATGGCATGGTGACCGTGCCGTCCGCCTCCTCGAACGTGCTGAACAGAGTGTTGCTCTGCGCACGGTACAGCGAACTCCGGCGGCCGTGCCCCGCTGAATGGATGATACCGTCGGATCGTAGTTCGGATGTACCTCCCCAGCCGTCGAGCGACGGGCGTCCCTGGAGGCTCATGCGTGGGTTCATGAGTCCGCTTTCTAGCGCCGAGTGGCCGTTCGGTTTTGGAGGGTCGGGTTTGCGCGAAAGATTGAGCAGGTGGACGCCGAGGAAGGTAACGGCGAACCCGGCGAGCAATGTTACGGTGGTAGTACCACCGGTAGTGTTGAATCCTTGGAACAAAATGGTGGACGCCACGATGGTCGCTGTAGAAAACCCCACATAGTACATTGGGTTTACGCTAAAAGTAAAGACACCGTGTGAGGAACTGTCCAGATAACGCGGACGTGAACGTAGACGTACACATTCGTGGAGAAAGTGTCGAGAGCCTTGTTGAAATAGTTCATCTGCACCAATATGCAACTTATAACGACGATGCCGAACACGTATGTGCTTGGATGCGTAAACTGATTATTTCCACCTATGGTAAGTTTGACGGCCACGCCGAATCCTTTGATCGCCATCACGGAGACGGAGCCGACCAGCGAGCATATGGAGATGTAAACTAGAGGGGTTGAGCGGCCGTAGCGAGGTACGACCTGGAAAATCATAACCAACGAGAAGATGAATACGGTGAGGCAGTATAGCATAAAGCCTATGGCAGATGAGTGGTCTGTTAAGGGCCCGGAAACGTACATACCAGGCTGTACGGCGTAGTGGAGAACTTCGTCGACTGTTTCGATTTCCTTGTCTGGGGGTGCATGGAGGACGATGATGAGAGAACCGAGTAAGCACAAGGCGCATCCCGTTCGTCCGAGGTGACCTAGTTCTTCATTCAAGAGGAACGATGCGAGCACTGCGCTGCGTGACGTCAAATTTGACAGCGTCGTTAGGTTGAAGGGACGAACCCAATGAGAACGCTCAATGCACCCAACGGTGTAACCAATATTGCTGGCGCAAACGTATAGGCCGCGAAATTTGCAACTGGAGAGTGGTATGAGTACCAGCTGGCCATATATTTGCTGGAAACAGACCTTCGCCCAAAATCACTGTTTACGAGTCGTACAGTGTCAGTCGAATTAGAACAATGGAGTGGACATACATGTCGATATCCCGGCCCACCACGTCGGGTTTCGCAGATAGGCATAGTCGTCGGAAGCGGAGGTATAGGAAGAACTTCGTGCACCAGCATCCGTCAGACCCTGTGAGACCCAGACATGAAGTTTGAAAATTGCGCAACCTAGAGGGTGCTCGCCTTCTTGGTAATGATGAAACTCGTTCCGATGGCGACTGAGCTGGAGACAGCGAGAGCCAGCCCGATGTACTTATCTTCCACCATGGATATGGAAGGGGGTGGGACAGAACCAGGGGGGCGGACGAGGGAACGTCGCAGTAGTAGCTTACCACGCCGCTAGCTGAGCCTCCCCGCCTACCTCACGTGCCGCCAATATTGGTACAAATTCGGATAAGTTCCTACAAATCTACTGTTTCGCTCCAAGTTATCACACCAAAAGGATCTCAATTGAATACCAACGAGTTGCAGTGTCTTTGTTGGATCATGTATCGCCGAGGTCGAGTAAGTCTTATAACGCCTCAATGAACAGCCGGGGCGCTGTCTTTTAGGCTGCATCCAAGGCACCGAGGAAGTTAATCTTGGAGGAGGTTCAGATGAACTTTATGTACAATGTTGAACGACTTTTTGCGTCTCGAGAGACTAACCAATATCCTGCGTAAAAGCAACTTCCTTTTTCGTAAACACTTTGGCCATTCGCTGTGCACGTGCGACCGGCTCAGTGCCCAGCTCCACAACTTAACTTTGCACCAGGACCTTTTGTTCCCTCCACGTCCACTCCTTCCGTCCTCTCCACTTACCCGGTTCGGTTTCACAGCGAGCACGAAATATGGCCCTCAACAAGGACGATCTCGCACCCACAACCGACCCTACCTTGGTCGTCGACGAGGATGCACCTGCTCCCATATCCTTGCCAGAGGAGGCGGCAGATGCTGGGGAAGGTGGCAAGCTCAAGATGATAGTACAGCTCGTCAAGCGGTGTCTCGGTGTTAAAGATATTGCTGCGGTGTACGTTTCTGTACCATTCCACTTATCAACTCTGGCCACTGACTCCACTGACTTGCTGATGTGTGGCACGTAGGCGCTTGTCGCTTCCGGCTTCCTTGCTCGATCCGCTGCCAAACCTAGAGTATTGGCAATATCTAGATCGTCCTGATCTGTTTGCAGCGTACGTCGCTTTTCGTGATTGTGTATGTGCCACCCAGCTTAAGTGACCCTTTCTCCGCTGCAGTATCAACGACTCGGACGATGCGTTCGAACGCATGCTTGCAGTGGTGCGGTTTACGTTTGCCAAGGACCTTAAAATAGTCGTGAGTGACAAATCGTCGTTTAATTCCACCTAAGCGTGCACTAACACGTATTTTGCAGCACGGCAAACCGTGTAAACCGTACAATTCGGTCCTCGGAGAGCACTTTCGTGCACATTGGGACGTTCCCCCCGTGCGATACTCTTCTGATCCAAGGCTCCCTCCTATAGTTGGAACACACGTGTCCGAAACCTCCTCACCCCAGTTATCGACCACGCCGCTGCCATCGGAGACTCTGAGTGTCAAGAGTGGCCGAAGCGAACAAAGCTATAAGAGTACTCGGAGCGGTCTCAGCCTCTTGTCCAAGACTAAGGCTAGCCCATCAACTGCTCCTACTTCGCCTCAGCAAGTCTCCGACGCTGACCTTGCGGGACGCATATCTAGCCTCTCCCTTGGCGTGGGTGCATCAAATACTGATCCTCTCCGGGTAGTATATATCACCGAGCAAGTCTCGCACCATCCACCTATATCTGCCTACTATGCCACCTGTCCCGCTCGCTCTATCGAGATGCGAGGCATTGACCAAATCTCCGCAAAGATTTCGGGTACAACGCTTCGCGTCGTACCTGGGTCGTACAACAAGGGGATTTATATCGACATCAACGGTGGCCCGGGAGAAGGCGAGAATTACCACATAACTCACCCCGTCGCGAGTGTCAACGGGATTCTGAGAGGGAGCTTCTATGTCACGATTGCGGAGTCGACGATTATCACATGTAGTGGTGGGAAGGGCAAAGATAGTTACCGTGCGGTGATCGAGTACAAAGAAGAGGTACGTCGATTACCCAAGTTGGATGATATTTTGCTAATCGGACCCTGGCTTGGACTCAGTCGTGGCTTGGTCGGGCACACTTCCTTGTTGAAGGTGTCATTCACACGTATGACGAAGACTCGACGGAGCACGAGGAGTGGACGAAGGTCAAGCATATTCCCCATTCCCGTATTGTCGCCTTCTTCGATGGTTGCTGGCGGAACCGCATCCGGTGGCGGCGTAACAACTCCAGTTCTAGTGCTCTCGTGTCGTCGGAGTCGACGAGGGAGTTCCACACACTGGTAGACCTTGAAAAACTACAGGTCGTGCCCAAAGTCGTGCGTCCACTCGAGAAGCAGCTCCCAAGGGAGAGCCGAAAGTTGTGGGAGAATGTGACGTCGAAGCTCCATGCCAAAGAGTATGGGGATGCGACCAAGCACAAGCATACGATCGAGCAGCAGCAGCGTGACGAAGCGAGCGAACGGAAACGAAAGGGTGAAGTGTAAGTTGGCAAAACTTCTGAAAAGCCAACGTCTTGACGAGTTTTCATTAATATTATCGTCACCTTTCAGGTTTATACCCGCATACTTTGACTGGGACTTTATCTCAGGTATACCCGAACTGACGGAGGAAGGTCGCAAGGCCGTAGATGAGGAGCTCCGAGACCTTACATCAGACTCAGACGTATGATGTAGAGTCGTGTCTCGACGGAACGCTTCGAGGTGTGCGCAACGGGCTGTTCACGACATTTCTGCCTTTCTCCCATCTTATGCTTCTTCTCCTTTTCTTTTCTTGCAATCTCAAATGCTCGAGGACGTATGTGCGCGCCTTGCTACTTCTCACTATCATTTGTGCACCTCATGACGACGATATCCTTACACTATCTGCAATCCCTAAATCGATGCATTTTCTTTCCTCGAGACGAGGCTGAGTGAAACTCCAACCTTGAGTCTGAGCACGACGGGCCCAAGCCGATATGGAAAGACTCGGAAGGAAGAGAATGCGCGATCGTACTGCAGGGTCTTGAATCGACAGGAAAGAAAGGGTCATCGATGGGGGACTGCCCGGGAACGGTTGGACGTCAATAAATGGGTGATTTCGGTTCCGTCTGGGCACAGAAACTTGAGAAAAGAAGAAAAAAGGGACTCAGGGAAGAAAAGTCATGTGGTGTACGCCGCACAGGATGCGGAGTCAACCTGTCTGTCGGATCATGATGCTGATACATAAGGCTTTCGAATTCCTACAAACAAAACGCCGCGGAGGATGACATTGAAAAGGGGGTTGTGGGGTGGTGTGGGGACACGAACTGCGGATCGCTTACGACCTGACAGTTTTACTACCAGTACTAGGCCGAGCTTGCGCCTGGTATTGAAGTATCGAGATTCCAACGTCCTTCAATGAGAACTGTTAACTTGACGTTCCGGAGTCTCAGACGGAACGGAACGGACCTATGAAATTTTATTTTAAGTATTTAGTTTCTCACCTTGCGGAACGAGAAACGACACCGAGCTCTCATACCGAGGACATGGCTGTCTCAGCGATCTGGTTGGACCCACGGTGGACAACTGCATGGAAACCAATAGGGCGATTTATGACAAGTTGAGCCCGCGTGGGCTGAAAGCCCACTGGCGAGCAAACTTGACGTCACCCACGGTAGACTAATACCGTAGATCTTGCTGGAGGGAGGGGATGGGAGAGCCGATAGTAGGAATTTGAAATATCAAAACCCAAGAGATTCGTGTCACCTCCCTCGTTTTGTGAATGCCCCTTGGGAGCCATGAAGAATGGCACATGTATAGTAGCGCAAGATCCGAATCATTGGGGCCGGAGCTCTAACTTTCTTTTCCTCCCAGTTCAAAGATCGCGCGGGACCCCACCGTACGCCGATATGTGAAACATATTGCGCCAAGGTACGGCCGGACTTCTTTTGGTGTACTACTTATGGAAGGGCGACACGGCGGAGGTAGACATGAGGTTCGTATATGAGCACATGCTACGCCATGTGTCCCATACCCCCAGGACGTGCCAAGTTCTGCATGAATGCAGATGAATGCAGATGATAATCATGTCGGATGGTAATTTGTAAGCGATGGGTTTCCAAAGAAACATGGGTGCCTCCCAATATTTTATTGACACAGTGGGTATTATCGAGGCCTCAATTCGGGGGGAATAATTTTTGGACCGAAAGACAGACGTGGCAGCCCCTCGGCACGTCGAAGCATCATGGTGGGACTCGTTGCGTTCCCTTTGTACATACGATAGCTGGAATGCGATCGGAGCACACAACTACTCTGCGGAAACATAACAAAAAATGTAACACTCTAATTCGTCTAACGGGACCAGCTGTATTGACAACATCCGTTACTTGGATAAAAATTCATGGTTCAACTGAGGGTCGAACTCAGGACCTTCTGTGTGTAAGACAGAAATCATAACCACTAGACCATTGAACCTGGCGATAATTGTCGCTAATACTTGCCTATTGGAGTCATATTCAGCTTGGTTGGATAGCCTGAGAGTGGAACCAAAATTAGGAGTGTAACTATGCCTCTCACTGAGGTACTTGCTAGTTGTGAGGGAATCAATCGGCATGGTCGACCGTATATCATAGAATCTTATCAATCAACCGTGTTTCGCCGCACTATTAATCATATCATTAGTAGCACTTGGCTCGGAACTTGTTTGAACTGTCATAGCAAGGTGGTCGCCATGATGCACGTGTAACGGATCCGACATTCGTTATTGTTGGCAACAGCAGCTCGTCTCATTTCGTGCCCACGGGTTCCCTCCCAGGCCCCAAGCACCACCCCTCAGGTCTCTTTCTTCCAGACCGTCATCATCTCTCCTCGTCAAGCAGGGCCAGCACCTCTACACTGGTCAGGGAGTGAGTCTGAAAGATCTGAAGCTGGAAGGGATCAAACTAGTATTTTGGTACACTTCCCATCGCTTCTTCTTTCCTTCTTTTTTCTTGTTCTTGAAACGCTAATATTCCCATTGTCTTCTCGTACAGGAGGCACCATGGTGACGTTACTATTACAAGCATCGCTTCTTTCAATTTGCGCCTGGTTTGGCCAAGTCACGTTGGTCGCAGCCACAACAGGGCCTGCCCTTGTACATGAGGCACGCCAGGGACCCTTATCCTCGGATTCTTTCGATCCCACCTCGTCGACGTCGTCGACAGACACGATGTCGCCGACACCAGCCAGTGAGCCGTCTTCGACTTTGACTTCGTCTATCTCACCCATGACCACGTCGTCAAAAGCCTCGCCGTTAACCTCATCCTCGGTCAATCCAGCTTCACCTTCGTCATCCGTTACTTCTGCCACGCCTCAACCTTCCCCTTCCTCTACTGCATACAGTCTCGCCTTTACCGTTAATAACATGACAACGTGCACTTCGGGCTTAATATCTTGGAATTACACCGGACAAACCGCTGACTTGATCCTCTCGCTTACCAACCTCGTCGTGGATCAAAATGACGTATCGTTTCGTGTCAAAGAAAGGCAGGACACCCTGACGAGCACGCGCCAACAACTGGTGGACACTAACGCCTCCACATCGTCTTGGACGTGGCCCACAGTCAACGTCACGGAAGGCTGGTACAAGATACAGGGCCAGGTGCTCACGACGCCTACCGTCAGCAACTCCTCTGCGCCATTCTTCGTTTCGAACGGGACAAACGTTAGCTGCTTGGCAGCTACGTCACCTTCATCCATTTCGTTATCCTCTTCGGGATCCAAATTAAATGTGGGCGGTCTTGTGGGGGGCGTCGTCGTCGGGATCGTTGCTGTTGCCCTGGTTGTGCTCGCAACAGTATGGTTATGGGCGCGGAGACGAAGAGGCTTGCCCCCCGGAGGTAGTAGAGGCAAGAGTCGAAAATGGGGTTCGCTAAAATCCAACCCTTCGAGCATTCAACCAGAAAGCGATGGAGTGCGAGTTACCAGGGACGTTTTCCATTCCCATTCAGAATCGACTGGAGCCATGTTTCAGTCTGCGTCTGCATCGACAACACCTGGCTGTTCTGAAGAGGACGTCGACACCGTTGGCGAAGAAAAGCTCATTTCCCCCGCCTCTTCTCCCTGCGTAAGCCCCGCTGATGTTTTGAACACACCCATACGTTACGACCGTCGCACATCGTTGCAATCTGTTCAAACCCCCACCACCGCTCACAGCGAGTCTTCTTCCCGATCCCGCGCCTTCTCTCAGCATACTCCGAATCACACACTCGAACAACAGGCACAAAGAATCCGATCCTCGATGGAGACTTCCTTCCGACGTCGCAGCGAGCGCCTCTCTCTGCCCAGTTTGCCCTCTCCTAACCTTTCCCTCCTTCCTTACACTCCCACGCCGCGGCAATCCAACAGAGAAGAATATCCGCTTTCACCTGTACACCCTGCGCCGATCAATCGGTCCATTTCAACAGGCGCTGTGACCACGGGCATGCCCGCCCGGCGTGCCTCTCGCAAACCTGTCCCACACTACGACCCCTCGGTGTTGCTGGAAGACACGAACGCGGACTCGGTATCTACGTTCACCGCGTGTGCCGAGTCTTCGTACTCGCACGGAACAGGAACGGAGACGAGGACGGGAGGGACATCACGGGACTTGTCTCGCAAGGCGAGCTTTGGGGACGGACGCCCCATGCATTATCTGATTCCAGATATGCCACCGCCGCAACAAGACTTGGACTGAGACGTTGAGGCATGTGGGGGCCGAGCCCCAACTCCTGCATCCGTGGCTCTTGGCCTCTTTTTCACTGCTGGTCACATCTTTATTTTTCTTTCGTTCTCGTTGTCGCCTTTGCTTCCGCGTATCCGTTTTTATAATTCCGTTTGATATGACTCATTCCCAATTGGGACAGGAACGTCATCGTTAAGTATCGTCGACGTCGAGTCGTAAACTGTTGTGTTTGTACGCTATCCTCCTCACTCCCAAATGCCCCCAGGCATGCGGACGTGCGCGACGTGCTAGTCAGTGACGCAAAGAAACTCGGTAAAGAGGGTTTCGTTTTGCGAAATATTTAATCCCTCCGCACCATCCCCTTCTCTTCTCCTCATCCCGCCTTCCGGCAACACGCGTTCATCCATTAATCCTGGGACATGTAGTAGACATGGACGTTTGAGTTATGTATATGCTAGATTTAAATCTAGTAGCTTATTGCGACACCCACCTTCCCTTCCTTCCTTTGTCTGTTATCCAGGCCCCAAATCAACCATCCAACCAATCGCTTCTTCCTCATTCCATTTGCATATTTGCAAAAAGAAATGTTTGGTGAAAATGGAGATCTCCGCGCCCCATCAAATCAGTATGTCGTATGTATGTGCTGTTCCGTGGTTACGTTGTGTTCTGCGGGTCCTATGACAGACGTACCTTCTTGTCAACCAACTACTTCAAGTTTGTGAGTTGTTTGCATGTACATATTCGCAACTATGGTCGACGAACGTGCTGCATTTACGCATCCTACACGGGACACTAGGCCGTACTACAAAAATATCATGGAGGCACACCTTTTTATCATGGCGGGGCTGTGTCCGGTATGCACGTATGTGCGTGTCGGTGGAGGAGGGCGAGGGAAAAGACTGTTTCCGTCACTGGTCACGCGTTGAATGATGACGCACCTATTTCAAAGCTCCAAGCAAACCTGTCCTCCGAAGCTGATCCGCGCGGCGTTCAAGGAACCATAACATTTTTCTCGGCGCCCACTCTCCGAGGCCGTGCTTCGGACTCCCCCACTGCCCGTGTGCGTCATGCTGCATGTTTCGCTGGCGAGCTATAGTTATGGCGCGGTCAAAGACATATCACAGAGTCCATTCTGCGCTGGCTTGTCAAGCAAGACATTATGTGTGGCAATGCATCATGGAAGGAGAAGGAGAGGAAGAGAAAAGGTGGAAAAGAAGGAAGAGCGCATAATGACAAGCGCGGCAATCTGCGCCACCAGGACTCAGATAAGATAAGTCGGGCCGTTGTGCTCCTTCTCCTTCTTTCACCCTTTCACTTTCGCTGCGTCCTCCATGAACTGGCAGTCCATCTGTCCACTCGTTGGTACATACAACAGCACGCACGCACCTCGGATACATCCCTGATCATAGGAATCCTCCGGAAAGCAATCTCACCGGGTTCGACCGATGATAATGATGTCGATGCGGAGCGATGATAACGTTGGGAAATACTCCCCCCGTTGACTCGACTTGGAATACTTGGCCTCTGAGCCTCGTCTCTGGCTCGGACTGGTCCGATAACTGATCATCATCATACCACGCCCGTTCGACGTGTTGTTCTTGATCGATCCTAAGTAGGGTCCTCCCTCCCAAAACAAAAGGAGGTACAAGATCAGCCCAGGTGGAGGGGTCGAGAAAAGAAAAAGAGAAGGAGAAAATTCCCGATCTATAGGATCACGATGAACCCCCAAACCGGTCGATGCATAGGCACAGAGACAGAAAGACAGATACTGTAGACGGGCATGGCTCGTTTCTCGCGATCCTACTCGCTCGCTCAACTCTCTTCTATCTATCTATCTCTCACTTTTTATGACGTGATGCCTGGCCCAGCCCAGGATGTCGGCACTAGCCGCGATGGTATTTTCCGATCAGCGAGTTTCAGTCTCCAATGAGCGTTGCTGCCTGCTGCTTATGACAGACCAGGGGCGGGCAGGCGACGGCAAACAAGGAAACGGACTGCGGAACCTGTCTAGGATTTGACACACCTACGTTGAGGGGAAGAGGGTATGTAGTACTACGGAAGGTAACAAGAGGAGGGAGTAACTTGTAAGGGGGTAGCTACCATGGTTACTGCGATGACTACTAGGTACGTATCATGTCATCTAATCTCATGATTTGACCCGTGTGGCGATCGATGACGGTCTAGGACTGGAACTGATCAACGAGCGGGACAACGGGTTGCTAGTTGGAGATGTCCGAACAGCCCTGGGCCGCTCCGGTCCCCTCCAGTCTACATAGTATGACATCTTTGTTGACACCCGAACCCCAGGAGCCAGGGGAAAAAGTGAAGGTGAAGAAGGCGAGTGGGTGAGGCTGTGAGCATTATTGACCCGGAATCGACGGAACGATCCAAGTGGCAGGTACCTACAGCCGCGTAGGCTCGGGACGATCCACGTCGAATATCAAATCTTCCCTCTATACTCGAGCCTTACCTTGCCTTCCTTTCCGTTCGATCCGCAACGTTGGATGTGAAAAAAGGTTCATTCCTTCCCGATAAAGTAGACTCCCTCTCGTGACCCACACTTCATCATAAGCTGCAGTTAAGCTAGTGAGGTGCCGGTCCGGCCGGAGTCCTGGTAGGGTCGGGTCGTCGGAGGGGGGCTGAGCTCTAACCTATAGCTGTTCAGGTTTGCTGACGACCCATAATTCCTCGGTTTCCCTTCACAAACGCATCCTTTCTGTTTTCTTGAAACTTGACAGCTATATTTGCGTCCGAAAGGCTTGAGCGGGACGACGATGTTCGTTGCAAGAATGGAAGAGAGCAGCCATTGCCACCGCTACCGATAACCGGAGATGTCCGTTGGTCCCGATCTCGTGGTCGGTTTGGATTGCTCGCGCGCGAACCATGATGGGCTCACCTGGTCGCTCTCAGGTGAACGAACACCTGGTGAGAGGTGACAAAGAACAGAAGCCCCAGTACTTATCGACTTGATCCGAGTCGTCATCTTTTTGCTTCCACATTTGCGAACTTTCTGGGAACGCGTGCACGGACAAGGATCTGGAAGCAGAATGAAAAGATAAAAGAAAGGGAAAGAAGGGAAGGCAAAGGGAACGAACAAGGCGGAGAATGCCTATCTCCATATTGAAATTGTGACGTATGTGCGCGGAGATGTGGTGAGCCGTGTACATCTAGTCTGTTGCATCAATACCAATACGAATTACATGCGGGTCTGCATTGATCCTATGGTAGGCTGTAACAGCAGTAGCCGCAGCCAAGAAGCAGGGCTTTATAGTGCCGCTGGGAGAATATGGCGACATGGCGGAACGCGCGATAAGGAGCGCGGGTCATGTTTGCGCAATCAAGGTTTGGCATTTAGAGCAATGCTTCGACCAGTGGCGATCCATTCTCACGACCATCCATCGGGATTTCTGCGGCGCAAGGGTAAAGCTATCGATGGCGCGCGGTGCTTGGAAGAATCAGCGGCGCCACGCCTGTTCGCGGATGACGGGTTCGTCAAACCGACCTTGCGAATCTTGGCGAGTCTGCAATATAGATGGCAAACAGTGGTGCGTGAGAGATTGCATAGAAACCGTAGATAAGGAGTATCGAATCACCTCCAAAGGCCAGTCCAAGCGACCAATGCAGCAATGGCGGACGACGCAATTGACATGGCGGCGAAGGCGTAAGGCATATCTTCCATGTGGCTTTGTAACTTTATAAATTTGTTATCAACCAACTGAACCCGAAACAGAAAGGGTTAACGAGATTGAGCATCCACATACATTCATTCCGAATAGCCCAGCTACTAGGGCACCCGATCCAAGACCCATGGTTCCAATAGAAACCTGCCATATCATTAGTACACCTCGATTTCGTTTTTTTTAGCAGAACGAATGAACTTTAAGGTCCAAAGCGAGAAGCGCGTTACGATTTGAGTCTAAAATGAGCTCAACAATTTCCTGCGTAGACTGGACATTGGCCTTTGGGACATTGATTAGCTGGAATTCCGAATCGTTTTAGGCGGGTATGGGCACCTCGATATTCTCGGCCTCGTTGACTATCTCCTCGACTTGCTTGGAAAAGAACTCTAATAACACCTCTAGTTCGTCATGCTCGTGCATGTCACGCGGCGTGCCATTCTTCTTGTCCGTAAGATACATTGCGTTCAAGTCTTCGTCTGTACGTGACGTTAGGGATAATGAAGATTCAAAAACGGGTAAGACTAACCCTGTTCCAGGACTTCTTCTAGGGCCTCCTGAACCTGTAGATGGGATAATGAAGCTGGAAAAGGAGACGATATCACATAGTCGTACCAAAGTCGCACGATTTTTAAAGGCAACGAGGCGTCTGGAGTAATGGAGGAGTCGTTTGAATTTATCATGGTTAATATCATCCTCGAGCTCAGCCAACAGGCCCCCAACCAGGTTGCGGATGAAAACCATTTCAGCCTCGAGTGCGCTTAGAACGGAGAGAAGGATAGACTCTATTGCTCTGGTAGGCGTTAAAAGAAGCTTGGAAGACAACGTTGTGGGCTAATAACCCACCTAAATTCGTAAGGAGCACTGCTACCCCGGGCCTTGAGGTTGTGCTATCAAGAAGTCAGACGCGGCGAAGTTACTAATTGCCGCAATGATGCCGTACCTCGAGGTGGTATAAAAATACGGAGTGCAGCCTGGAGTCATTCGAGCCGTAGGTATCAAAGAGGACGACGGTGTCTGCCTTGACAAGCGCTCTGATGTGTAACATGTTTATCTGACGAGTGGGTTGAGATGGTGCCAGGACAGCTTATAAGCAGGCGCAACGGACCAGAATGGCCTCTTTACGGATGAGAATAGTGGGGACCAAGTTTGGTATACGTGAGTCTATCTTGCGGAGGTCACGAGGCTTGATGATATAAACGTCAAAGGGACGCGATATGACGTTTTCGAGTGAGATGACTCGAAAGACTTACGTTGAGACGGTGTTCGTTGCACAAATCTGACTTCTTGAACTGGCCGGAAATGCTCTTGACCGCTCCTGGGGAGAAGCGATTACGTCGTCAACCCGGCCGACGGAGGTGGCTGGTGAGAAAAAAAAAAGCAGACCTTGATGGTCTATGACGGTACCTGAGAACGTGGGTTAGAGCGAACGTTGGTGGTAGAGGAGGAAGCCCACTCACAACGAAGCATAAGATCGGAGGGTAACCTATTTTTCATGACTTTTTCGAGGATGGCTGCCTTTGCCTCCTCCTCGGTTGGACATGGATGTGGTACGCTGGGCTTGAGGAATGCATTCCAGGCAAAGGAGCGTCGAAAGAGCCTACCGGTGAGGGGAAGATAAATGGACATTACATTGCGCACGGACGTCTGCATGTAGGAGGAAGAAAAGGACAAAAAGTATTTTGTCCGAGAAAAATCCCCGGAATCCAATTAATCGGTTGGGGGTTACCCCGGACCAAATGAGGAAATTATTTGTATATTTTATGTAAATTGTTTTGGAGGAATGCCCCGCACTGGGAGCACGGCAGTGGCTGTGTTTGAGAGCGAGACATAATATTTCTTTGCTGATCGGATAAATCCGAGCAGAACAGAACGACGCAGATTTGAGATCGACCTGTGCTCATCCCCTCTCGGAAGTAATTACATATCAATACAGTTCCCTCTCCCTACTTCACCTCTTCCCAAACGCCTTATTTTGACATGCCTCATCCCTCTCCGACTTCCCCATCTCTCCCCTCCCCCTCCCCCTCCTCCTCTCCTAACCATGTCTTCAGACACCAGAAGGCTCCTGGAGGCCGCCATGGCCCTTTCCCAGCTTCTCAATATGCATGCGATCCCCCATGCATTTCACGGAAGCATACTCACCGCTGTCATGTCAGACAGCCCCCGCTGCGATGTCCGTCTTTCTCCCTGTTCGCCTTGTCGTGTCTTCATATCTCTATCTCTCCCAGGAAATCTACTGCATCGTAGAGGGTGGTTCTTCACACCCCTTCCGCCACGTCCGCCAAGCGGTCGCGAATAGCGAGTTCTTCACGACGACCCACTCACCGTGGAGCAACCGGTACGCACTCCTCATGACGTGTCACTGACCCCTGGTGACGGTTTGTCTCCACAGCCTACATACCACTTATCGTCGTTTCATACCCCCCATCGAGGTGAGCTCCTGGATCCCCTTGCCACTCGTCTCGCTTACAAGGTCTTCACCCATCTGTGCACATCCCAGATCGAGATTCTGCCTGCGGGGGAGCATGGCCCACGACGGCTGGACCCCACGACGACAATGAAAATAAAGGGTATTCCCTTTCTGACCCTCTCCGAATTTGTCCGGGATAAACTCAAAGCTTGGGCGATGCAAGTCCTTCCCCGTCGGCTCTGCGCCCTTTCGTCCTTGGCTAACCAAACATACTCTCATGACGCACAGACGCGGCTCCGATCGAGACGCAAACGATATCGTGTACATCATCTGTCGATACTGGAATCGACTCGATATCAATCGCGTCCCGGAACACGACATGAACCAGTTCGTCACCTCCCATCGAACTGCTGCACTTTCATGGGCAGCACTCAAGCGAAAGTACGGCATGTGACAATGGCCTAGGCCTACTCTCTTCTCCGACACCGACGGCATGCTGCCTAAGAGGGAACCCCTGGGGGGTTGCGAGCGCGTGGTTGGTTGTGAATGAATTGAGGACGCGGTCAGCGGTTCCTATCTGATTTGATACCCGTTCGAGAACAATGACCGATGAAGTAGTTGAACTTTTGCAAATTGTAGCGATGGCTGTACTTGTACTAGATATCGATTTGGCAATCGGCCTGCGCAACGAGTCACTTGTTGTGTGTTTGTACCGCTCAGGCAGTTTTCACAACAAACACCCGAGCCCAACCGCCGTGATCACCTTTACAACGATGCAATATTGGCTCTCACTCGTGCGTTAGTATTTGGGAAAGCGGAAGTGGAGGCTAGCAAAGCCCAAGAGACCTGGGCCCAGGATGCATGCCCGATTTCCCGAAAGAGACCGGCGTTAAGTTTAACGTCCAAGATCTCGGATATGATGCTGACGAACTTATATGGGTTAACCGTGCGCATCATGTTCAACTGCGTCTCAGCTTGTTCTTGAGCGGCGCTGGGGTGTGGGGGCGGTCAGTGGCATCGCGCAGCCTATTCCTACATACGTACAGTATTTCCTATTCCGTAATTTGAGTCTATTTCCATCTCCGAACGAGCATCTCTGTTTTTGTTTCCGGTGACAAATGCATGTCCTATCGCTCGGGCAAGCCTGCCCGGGTATGGCAGACCAGCAAGTGGGGCTCGGCATGACGGGGTTGCGCCCCAGCTCCGCTTGGATCTACAACACGCACTTGACCTGCAAGAGATACGTCGATCTTACTAAGGAGGAACTCGGGACTCAGTGGCCAGCCAGCTGGTTTGGGGTTAGGATTGGGAATATCTCGTAGGGATGCTGATGACGATCGAGATGTCGGTTCATGGATTTGGGAAAATCTCCCCGTTCGACTCCAATTCGAAACTCCAACTAGTACTTGTTGTGGTAAACGGGTGCGGGGTTCGGCGAGATGAATGGATACCTTGCAACTTCCAAGTTTCCATCAAGCTGTTCTGTCTTCCTATCTTCCTATCTCTTTATCCTTTTTATGCGTTTATCGTGTTCGCATCATCGATCTAGACTGCTCTCCGGAGGCCCATCTTCTCGCCTTATCGTCCTGTCGCGAGTCGTTAATTGTTCGTACACAGCTTCGATCCGGGCGCTGATATGACTCATTACATATACTAATCTTCGCGGGATGGTGCAGTGCATACGCACACTAGGGGTGCTCGTCAACTGGTAAGAATTCCGTGTCCGGTTGACCGGAACAATTTGAGAACTTTTCAAGAACAGAAAAAAAAAGGAAAGGCCAGAAAGGCAAGGAAATCGACAGAAAAGAATGAGTGGGGTAGAACGTGGTCACGTCAGGCGGTGGCGCTGAGTTGCGTCATTCGCAACTAGTGGCAGTTGAATGCGAGGGGATCAATAGAGATAAAGATACAAATATGAATACAGGAAACATGAATACGAATTTTAAGATGCTGTGGATAGTGCTGCGAGTAGTCGATTGATGATTGCTGTATAGAGGACCGAGGGGTAAAGCAATCAAACCTTCAGGATCCACTCATCATTCTGAAAGGCCGTAAATAGGTTGGTGTTTTGACGCGTCGTCACATCATGACGCCGGCAGGCACCATCATACTAATCGTATCCTCGAAACCAGACGCCTGATTACTTCAACCTGTCAAAAGGACCCTACCCGCAGGCCTACAGACACGCAACACGTGCGGTACGTGTTCACTGGTTTCAAAAAAGTAGGGTGGAAAGACAGCAAAAGGGAAAAAGAGGGACGACTTTGATTGAGGGGAATTTGCGACTGCGTCGGACACGATCGCGGGGCAGGTGGAGGCGTCTAATGCAGGGTACCCTCCTGCCTCCTGTTCGCACAACGCCAAGTTCCGATGCTGCTTCTGGTTGGGTGATCGGGAGGCGCGATTGGGATGAATTGGTGGGGTCGGGACAGTCGGGACGTGATGTGATGTGGTCATCGATGTATCGGTACCATCGGTGCACCGGTGCGTATCCGGGTCCGGGTGACCCATGGCGACCATAGGAGACCAGAAGAGGAAGGATGAGACCGAACTATCCTGACGACCCGGGGAAAACACAAGTAACCGAAAGCACGACGCGGCATGCAATTGTCGTAGGCACAAGCAACCAGGCAGACAGACAAACCCTGGACCACCCACTTCACATTGTGACACGGGTTCACGAACACGCGCCCTGCCGACGATGAGATGATTCCACGTTTCAACTCAGGGCATGCATGCATGTCCACATGAAACATAGCTTGCTCCGTCACTGTTGGGAACGTGTTTCCGACGCATCGGCCGATGTTGAGCGTTAGTGTAATGGATGAAAGGTAACTCACATGGCATACATAAACCTTCTCATCCGCGCTCGTGCCCGGGTCCACTCAAGTTCGATGTCGCAATAGGATGACGATCCTATTCCTACTAATAGTCTTCAAAATACAATAATTGAGAGTAGCTCGTTCAGCATACTAGACCTCGGAGATGAACGTGAGCTACCTTCTTTACGAAGGGCAACCACTCAGTGATCCCAGATGCGGCGTGGTGGTACGGCAATGGACCACTACAAAACGTACGAGGTACGACCCACCGTGGGTCACCGTCGCCAAGTATTGTTCTGCTAGTAGACGCCCATTATGTAGTAACATTTCTATGCGAGAAAGAACCTGCCTAGCTTGTAAGTACATCTCCTTACGGCTAACAAGAAAATAAAAAGAATAAGATAAAAAAAATGGGAAAAGAAAAAGATGACACAGGGGTTCCCACTGATCTTGACTTTTTCATTCATTCATTCGTTTGTTTGTTTGTTTACAGTGCAATCACCTCGTGGTGTTCAATTGAAGTCTTGTGACTGGGACAACCCACTCCACTCGCAGGTCCGTCGCTTAATGGCTACAAAACGGCTCGAATCCACAGGATGTCTTCGAAGTTCGCAAAGTTTTGATGGTGATCAAGTTGCCTTTTTGGCGGAGTTACACTATTTGTAGGGGTTTTGTGAGAGGTGAATCATGATGGTTCTGGCCCTGAAACGGTATGACGGCGCGAGCCTTAGACTTCTAAACACGTCTGTGGGTTTCGTTGCACGTTTGGCCGCATCAACATCCAATTCCCTTCTACACGACCGCCTAAATGCACATGCCGAAGAAAAGAAGGAAAATTTACCGAGAATAAGATGTAAACCCTGATGTAGACTCAGTACTTTGCTCCGCGTGCGAATTCAATAGGCGAGACCAGAAATCATGTAATTCCGGAGACTAGTAGGGCTGCATATCAACGATCGGCCGACGGCCATGCAGAATCGAACCAAATTACTAGCCGGTTCTTCGTACACACGTCCAACTTGAAATGCCAGGTTTGTAACTGTGAAACTGTGCCGGGCGGATCAACTCGCCATAGCGCCGTTCCGGGCGGGAAAGACAGACGGCAGACAGGGTTGAAGTGGGAGGAAACCTTGTGCGTAGGCACGCCGTGCCTTTCATTATTGAATGCCGCCATCTCCGTATTTTCCTTGTTTTTTGTTATCTCCTTTTTGTTTTCGCGTGCTCGCACGGTCGAGGAAGGGTCGAGAGCGCTCCGTGCTAAACTAAGCCGGTGTCTCCGCCGAATGATGCATTGTGCTAGAAGCAAGCTTGGCGATCCGTATCCCCATCCATAAGTAATGCGGGGACCGGGGAAGTGGTCGACCCTGCGGCGTCAATATCAATTCGTTATTATGATCATCTGACACCGTGGGCGAAGGAATGAGCGCAGAAACGTGTTGACACTGGGAAACACACGAACCAACAATCTATTTCACTTGTGGGCTATCGATTCTGATCGTATCCGAGTGGCTACGGTGGCGTATGGTAATACGTCTTGTGCAACGTAATATGGGGAGCGTTGTGTGGTTTTCTAGGTTCTGATTGGCTAATGCTTGTTCGACAACTGGTCACATTTACGGAATTTCCTCTTTAGTTTACATAAGTAAGCGAGTCATTACCGGCTAGTAACATCATGGCCAGTGGTCAGATGATAGTTTTGATGCACCTTTCCAGGTCCAGGTCCGTTTTTCTTTTGGCAGTGCGTCTTGCATCCCGCAGCCTCTTTATCCTGCTTCCATAATGTGCTACGCATCCCGTGGGCCATATTTTCCACGGGGCACTGTAATCCCATTTGTTCAGGAATCATTTCGGCAGTCAATTGCCTCGTGAGGATCCTATTGCGGTTGTTTTTTTGCGCCCACCTGGGAGGTGCTCTGAATCGTTACTCAATCGTATCACTCCGGTCTCGCGCTGGTCGCACCAGATCACACGGACGAACACGTCGCACTGACAACCGACTCGAGCTGCCAGGAGAAGAAAACGTTCCAAGCCAAGTACTTGGCAATTATCGGCCACTGTTCTCTGCAATCGAACACTGATATCACGGTGGTCTCCGCATCACCGAAGCTGCACCCGCCGCACATATGGACTCTGTACACGAAAAAAAACAACGAAACACAGACGTCAGCAAGCGAAAACCGACAGGAGACACAGAATCCATTATGATGGGATACATGTCGCCAAGTTCATTATAATCTCGTTCGGCGCAAACGCAAAACGCCCGACTTGTCTGCCTGTTATCGTAAAACATCGTGCGATGTCGTTTGCCTCCGCTTCGTCGAAATATTGTCCCAATGACGGCAAAGTGCATCACAAATGCTAGATGGGTGGCTTCATCTGGACTCTCCTCGTCCCCGATGCGGCTGTTTGCAGACAGGCATATTAATTCAGCATTTTTCAGCAACAGGAAGCGTCTATCGTGGAGAGCAGATACCAAACCGAACGTCTGTACGAGCTCCCGAGAGGCAACCGGGGTATATGAAGCAGACGAATCACAGCATAGACACTTGAAAGTAGTGGTGGTGGTAGACTCGCCTCAATCTACAAAGGTTTCCTCCCGCTGTGTAGAACAAAACTCAACATTGTACCTAAGAGGTACATGCAGCGGTCATAATTTCCGTTTTGGTTGGCACCCCACCAGGCGGGGAAGAGGTGGGCAGTGCCCGGCTGCACCCTGAACAGCAAAGGAAAGGATAAAGATGCAAATAAATTTACCTGCAGCGACGATGTAGTTGTATCTCTGGAACCAACGAGGATGTCGTGTTCTGATCCACCATCAAGAGCTGAAGGCGATTGCGAAGACGACTGTATTAGAGGAACTGATGCCCACGCAGAGCCAGCCGATGGCCGAGCTTCAGAAGCGGTGCGTAAGAAGCTATACCTCTACAGGGAGATCAAGCACATACCAGATAATAGGCGTGTAGAGGTAGTCAGCTCGAAGCTTGGGCCAACTTGAAATAGCGATGAATGATCCAGAATGGTACCGGCGCGGCAAGCCCAACTAGCAAGGCCACCCCATGCAATGGCCTGGGAGTGCTGTGGTTGCTGACCGGACCAGATGTTCGTTCCCTGAATGGAAAGCAGAATCTCGCGCTGGTTGTCGATGATAGAGTTCATTAATACTAGAAACAATGGTAAGCACATGCGAGAATCGAGATTGCACACACTTACCGTAGTTCAGAACAGCGCCCAGGAGAGTGCCGATGATTTGAGCAGTGAAGGAGGCACGAGTAGGGAGCTTGGCATCTGTCAAATCATATCGGACTTTGCTGTTCAGTATAATACCATGAAACATACACTAGCCGATTTTGAGGTCACGAAGTAACAGAGCACCTTGTGTGACAGCATCTGAGAAACGGTCAGTTAACCCAGGTCTCCTCAGCATAGGAACTCAACCAACTGTGACTATAGAGAACAAAGTACATGTTGGCCATCGGTTTCCCAGGATGCAAGTACCCTGCTATCATTTGCATAAAAGTCTCTATCATAGATGGTCAAAGTCGATAACATGGCTCAAACATTGATTGGAATGGGTAACTTACGAATCGGGAGATAAAACCCCGTGATAGCGAACAATGCTCCAAAGAAAACAGTAGATATGATGGCCAGGAGTACAGATATAACAAAGCCCCACCACGGTAAAGTGGAGTCACTCTTGTAATTGGCCACCAATGCCACCACAGACGATATCACGAATATAGTGTAATACCAGCTATTTTTGGCATCAGGATACTGCGACGAAGAGTCATTGATCTGTCGTTACATTTTATGACAGAGACATAAGACGTGCCTTGAGCATTTGGGCATAGTGAGGGTCAATGTCACCGCTCTCCTTAGGTTGCTCCTGCATCCCATTGTCCTTCCAGAACATCCAATCGACGTTCTTCCACTGAAGTTCTTTCCACGATTTGCGAAGATTGGAGAGAGACATCCAGCTCCAGGAAACACATAGATCACCGCGATTCCAAATGAGTAAGTGAGGAAAGGTGGCTGCCAGTCCCATGTTCGTGGCAAGCAGGAATACGACCCACGTTCCGGCGTAGTATGGCAATTCCTGTTCCGCAAGGAGGGTAGGGTCGACTTCAAAATTTGTATTTAGAATCAACGTCTGGTTGTACACAGTGCCGTTCTCGTAGAACAACAATTGAGATAGCTGCAATTTGTGTTAAGTGGGGTGTTTGGTGTAAACCAAACCGAGCGTACGAAGGGAAAGTTTTGGGATTTCCAGATATTCCCGTAAAAGACAGCAACGAGAACGACTCTGACAAGGGCATATTAGACAAACTCACTTGAGCGTGCATTTAAGACGCACATGCTTATTGAATACTCAATGAAGCCAGAGAGCTGCTGTCTTGTTAAATGCAACAGTTGTGTACATTGTCTATCTGGGGCCTACCTGCGCCCTCAATGGAAGTACCATGGGGTTGATAGAACCAGCGATGTACTAGGATTGGGATAGATGATTTTACCGCAGCATCAGCCCTGTGATAAGACTAAGACTAACCTGCCAGTCGAAACAAATGGAGAGAAGACCAAAGGCCTTCGTTTCCATTACTTCCGCCAAACACTCGAGTGACGTTCACATTATTTGGGAGAGCAAGGCAAAAAATAGACAAACCGGTAAGAAGGGGGAAGATCCACTCTGGGAAGAGCTCCCAAATAAAGATACTAGAAATCCGGAGATGGACCACCGATCGGAAAAATGGACCAGAGGCGGGCGCTTACACTGCGAACACGAGATAGAATACTTTGAGTCTGCGACGGGCGTTCACGCCATCACGAAAGAATGCGTCAAGCATAGACATGAGCGGGAGTATATTGGGATAAAGCATTTTCGAAGGATAGAGTAGAGTGGCTTTTTCATCGAAGCGGATCAGAATTCAAATCGTCTGACTGCCCAAAGGACACTCACATCTGAATACGCCACCAATGCCATAACCGAGGAGCTGACTGGAAAATAACAAGCAGATAGAGGTTGCAGCATTGGGAGTGATGTTGTAGTACAGGCGCTGCGCGGCAAGGACCTCCGTTGCGAGAGCAGAGTTTGCTGCGGCACTAACCATGATAATGATGAATGTATTTTCCTTTTTATTGAAAGGATGCTGGACAGGGTAAGATAGTTGACGCGAGAGTAATCGGGTGGACATCTACGGGATTCAAGTGACGGAATAGACCGCGACGAGAGATGAACGTTTCCATTGCGAATCCAAGGACGTAGGAAACGATAGTTACGATACCAAGAAACATCAGGGATACCCAGACCGTTTGCTAGCATTGACGGGGTGAGATCAATAGAAAAGGTACTGGACGGCCCTGGACGAACTGACCGGTTTAACGTAGTAGATTTCGGCTGCTTTGTATGAGAAGTAGAACGACTAAAGAGGCGGCGAACATACCCAAGGAACCACCAAAAGCAGAGAGACCCAGTCCAAGGAAGAAAGCACGAAAGGTCCATGGATTGAGATAGGAATCATCATCGACTGAGATGACCCGAGTTGCGACATCACGTTCGGTGTAAAGGACGTTATCTGAAGTATCACCAATGTATCGATGCGATGCGGCCTCTACGTCAGGCTTTGTGTGGTACTTCTCATCGCTGGCGCTTGGAAACTTGTTGATCGTGGTCGGATAGAGGTCGGGACGGCCATCAGAGCTTTGGTTGTCCATGCCTGAAGATTGCCATGGGGTGACAACTGGGGACGAAAGTTTAAATATCAGGATATGTACAGGCACAAAATCCGCCGAGGGACATCCAGATATGATTATACGGGTGGCCGGAAGCGCCAGCGCGCACGCTGGAGTTGTGTAATAGATCGGGTGGCTCGAAGAAGGCTAAAAGTTGCGCGACCGAGACCCTCCTTGAAACTGATATCGCCGAGGATCTTAACTGAATGTAGCGACCTACTCGGCGGGCAAGGCCTCAGGTCGTGTTTCAGTAGCTGGGATCAGCCGCCGTCGTAAAAATCGAGGATAGATATCATACTGTACTCCGCCGCCCCCATCCGCTGATTACAGTGGCTGATTTCTTGATCGCGCTGTGCTTCTTTCAGCTGGAGTTGCTCCCACGCGCTATTAGGTGGCCGCTCTACGCCTCCATAGATTCTCCAACTCAGAACGTCCTTGCATAAGTCTGATACTCAACAGCACATCAGAGTAGTAACAAACTTGAACGAGCAGCATGGAAAACAAAAATAGGAATGAAGACATACATATATTATGCACCGATGTGTACATACAGAATACGCTGATCGAGCGGAATGCGTAGTGTGTTCATCGTCTTGTTCAGTGCGAAAGCCGCGCGGATATAATCCAAACAGCCTGCCATCTCGTCCTTCATATTGTCATAAAACATCGACGCGATCTTGTTCGTCTCCGCATCGTCCACCGCCCACATCGTCCCAATAACCGATCGGAGTCCGGCGGTAGGACACGAGACCGGACTGGTGTTATCGGAGAAAATCGACTATCGGGAAGACAACATCGTCCCAGAGTTCCCGCAGGATACGACCAAGACTGCCCTTCACGTCCATCAGCTTTGCACGAAATGTCAACGATCGAAGTTCAGATGACAGATCTAAAACCCGGGCTTTCGTAATTCCCAACGGCACGTGGACAGGACCTCGGTCAACAAAGACGACGAGTGCGTCGCAGCTATAACGGCTCGCATTTACGATAATGACAGGTCCACGGGCAGCTGCGCGTTGGAGATCAGAGTAGAGAGATGGGAGAAGAAAATGTTCAAGTCCAGGCAGCTGGCGGATCTTCATTACTATTCCCTTTAATTCGAAGTTCAGGTGACACAACTGATCGTGCTGATCAGGGCCAGGCGAATTGATTGCATCGCGAATAAGTGAGGTCGTTTGTGCGAATTCGTCTGCTAGGGTCTTCCCCTCTGGGCCAGATGCGATGAAATCGTCCAGTGGGGAGCGGAGGCGAGCGATCTGGTTCCAAAAGACTCCCCTTCCTTGACTTGACTGCCTTCTCAGGATGACCACTGCGGAAACAAGCTGAGAAAGCGTCCACAGCAAGCGATGATGCAAGCTGCTTGAGGATGGGCAGGTGTTCGGGTAAGAAAGGGAGAGTTGCAAGGTGATGGACGAGTAGTCGAAGAGTTGTTTCATATGAGAGAACTGTGGTGGGATGATGGAATTCCTCCGCTGCACTGACCCACGCTTTAGCGGCATGTAAGTTAACTGAGGATACCATTTCTTGTACGCGCATCGACTCGATACATAGATCGGATACTTCGTCTTGATCCTCGGGCTGATTCGAATGCTCAAACCATGTATGGAGGAAACATATAAGACTAGCCAATGGGTTCGAGCGGTCAGGGTGACCTGGTTGGCACAATTCGAGTGACTCCTGTGCGAGAATAATGGCATTGTCAAGGTCTACCATCTGCCCGAGCTCATTGTAACGAGAGAATAGGTGAAGGGCAAGATTGAACAAAGACGTTGAACGCTGTGGATGGCCTCTTGGGCGAAGGTCTAGAGCTTCTCGTCGAGTTCTGCTATTCCCTGGGACCGTTCAAACAGAGTGGAGACATAATTTGCACGGTTGGTCAAAGCGTTGGACCTGTCTAGGTGGCCTTGAGGGCGAAGGTCAAGGGCTTGTCGTCTGAGAACAATCGCCTTGTCCAGATCTTCCAGTTGCCCAAGCTGCCCATACCGAACAGAGAGATCTACTGCAACATTGTTCAAAGTCTTTGATCAATCCAGGTGGCCCTTCGGGCGAAGGTCGAGTGCTTTTTGTCCGAGGATAATCACCTTGAGCTGCCGGTACTGAGAGGAGAGGTGAAGCGCAACATTATCCATCAATGTTGCCCTGTCTGGGTAGCCCGATGGACAAATATTGAGGGCCTCTCTCCTGAGAATGATTGCCTCCTCGAGGTCTGCCACCTGCCCAAGCTGCTGGTACCAAGTGGAGAGACCAATGCGTCTGTGTGGCGTTTAAGGAAAAGGTCAAGTGCTTCTCGCTGCAACTCAATCGCCTTGTTGAGATCTGCTATATCCCCAACCCGCTGGTACCGAACGGTTAAGGAGAGCACAATATTATTGAGACACATTGACCGATCTGAATCATGAAACATGAAAATCACCTTCCGAGTCCATCTAAGGAAATGGAATTTGACTCAAGTTGGTTCAAGAAAGGGTCGGAGTGTGCTTGCAGGAAGGCAATGCCAATCTTGGACTCTGCAATAATTTCGGCAAGCCTGCCAAGAAGTACTTGCAACTGTGGGAGTTTACGCTTTTGATTTTTCAACTCGACATGCAATCACCCAACTGCTCAAGCAACTGTCCCCCATCGAGCGTTCACCAGGGCACATATCGAATTGGACTCCATTCAGCAGATACACCGAGAAGACTAGGCACTGCGTGTCATCCGAAATCTGTCCCGCTCGTCACTGCCCCACTAGCACACAGCCACTCGGAACTGAGTCAGCAATCGAGGGATGACGCGTCGTTTCGAGCGGATGCTGACGTTATCCGGCAATTGCCGAGAGAGGTGATATGTGTGTTGTTGTTGTTGTTTACACGGTATCTACTGTGACGACGATGCTCGAGCCTTACCGAATCGACGACTTTTTCAATCTCGACGGCGGAACTTCAGCACAAGACGATCCGCTCTTTTCGCTCTTCCTAGATGACGACTTTTCAAAGTTACCACCAACTTATGACCTCGCACTTCCCGCTCCATCTCCCGCTCCTTCCTCCTCCAACTCATCCCATTCCCCATTTTCCTCCTTCGCCATAGATCCACAGCTCGTCGGAACACCCGCAACATCAAAGGCTCTCTCAGACTTTGACGAGGATGAGGCCCAGTCCGACGACGAGCTTCCCCCCGCCCCCAAACCCAGGCCAAGCCGCAAAGGCACCGTCATGTCCGGTGGCATAAAGAAGACATCTCTCCCAGAGAAGGAGAACAAGGAGGGCAAGTCAAAGCAGGACTCTACACCCCTCAGGATCTTGGAGCCCGAGGACTGGCGTCCAAGCCCCGAAGAGTACAAGAAAATGTCCAGCAAGGAGAAACGCCAGCTCCGCAACAAGATCAGCGCCCGCAACTTCCGCGTCCGGCGCAAAGGTATTCCCCTCCATTTCCTCCACCAGCACCCGTCTCACTCGTCCTGTAGAGTACATTACCACCCTGGAAGGCGACATCGCCGAACGTGATCGTCTCATCGATGCCATCCGGTCCGAACTCGGCACGTCCAAGTCAGAGAACATCGCTCTCCGCCAGGAGATCTCAGCCCTCAAAAAATGTCTCCTTGAGGGTCGCGCCCTCCCTGACCTCCCACCCCCCGCCGACCTCCCTCCAATGCCCGCCTCTCCTCCCCCCACCCCTACTCCCGCAGTCACGCCTTCTCCCGTCGTCACTCTGAATACCCACAAGGATCTTCCCACGTCTCCCAGGCTCAGTAACCGTGCCTTTTGGGGAGGCCTCGGAGGCATGGGCGTCACTCCAGTACACGCCACATTTGTCCCTCCTATCGCCGTCCTTGCCTCGAAACCCTCTTCCACCCCTTTCTCCCCAATTCTCAAACCTTCCATCTTTTACGAAGAGACCGTCCGCCCTCGGGTCCTGCAAGAAAACCTCAATCCTGCTCTCGAGCCCGTCGCATTCCGCGGCCTCGTCGAGAAACAAGGCGCTGCCAACATCAACCCGGCCCTCTCCTCCCTCAACTCCTCTTTGGGCCATGGCATAGGCGCCTTTGACACCTTCTCCGATGTCAACCCTTTTACATTCAAGACCCTCGACGCCTATCGCATGCAACTTTGGGGGAAGATGGCTGCGCAGCAGCATGCTCACCATTCACAGCCTCAACCACAACACATTTCACAGCCCCACGGATTGGCCGGAGATCTCAGGCCACACTATTTCAGCTCCGCCTCCAACATCAAGTCCGCTCCATCGCCTCCCTCGCCGAGGCTGCCATCGCAAGAGCAAGCAGCCGCAGCAGCAATCGCCAGCCAAACTCTCTTTGGCAAGCTGGGCAATGCATTCTGGGAGGCCTTTTCTGGTTCTTCTTCCCACGCTTCTCCAACCAAGCAATGGGACGCAGAAAAGGTGCGCAAGGTCCTCGAAGGGCGCGCCGTCATCAGGGTCGTCGACGTCGACCCCCCTGTACCTTCACGCGTGTCTCCGTCTGCGCATTCTGTAATCTCCACTCCCTCGCTTGCGCCTTCGTCCGCAAAGACGGACAGGCCGTCGTGCAAGGATTGTCTGACGGACATACTGGAGGAATCGATGCGCAGCCTGACGTTGAACAAGAAGTAGACGTGCATGCAGAGTAGGAATTTGGTATTCTTTGGTATATTTTTCTTCTTCTTTACCCGTATAATTCGCATTTCGTCGTTTTCACCTGATCAGTGGATCCCCACTCCTTTTTTCTTCTGTAAGTTCTGTCTCAAAGTACAGGATCGCATTTGCGATCCTAGATTTCAAGGTACCAGCGGTATCATAAATGGTTTCTCTGTTGCTACCTACCCTTTATCCGTACACACCTAGTAACTGTCTTGTTTGGAACTGTGCATAGCCAGTGTCAATGAAAGAATCGAGTAGAAGTCTCACGGACTTGTTTGGCAACGACCTCGGAAACAAATAACGTCGTCACCTCCGTTGCGTGTCTCATTCGTCAACGCGCGTTTCGACGACAATGGCGGATTCGTCCTTCAAGGACGTTCCAGAGCTGTTTGAAGTAAGTCCACTGGTACTGGGGTTCACTCGTTCATTGACTTTTGTTAGGTCGATATTGGGGATGCGTTGACGGCCCGCACCGAAAGTCTAGGCAAGTCCTTTTTTTTCTGTTGGATCCTGTGTGCGATTAGAGCGTTGACCTTGCGCAGCGTCCTTCAGAGAACTCGGTCCACCTGATCTGTGTCACGTCGTGAAGAGTATGGGAAAGGCTGGACAGCGCGACGTGAGTGCTCTTCTACTTGATGCCGACTTCGTTACACTCTCGCCCACCAGCTCGGTTCCTTCCATTTTATCTCCGGCGTCGACGCTAGCTCCTCCGCCTCTCTCGCTGCATACATCAACTCGCTCACGTACGAGCTCGAGGATAGCCCAGCGTGGTTCTCCAAGGGGACGACGTGGAAGGTTCGGAACGGGTGTTATTGCTGTTTTAATGCGTTTTCGCGCGTGGACATCAGGGTGGACGTGAAGATTCCAGGGGGAGTGCAGGCGTACGTCGTTGATCTGCGTGGGGAGCGGTGCGTCTTTTTTCGTCGCGTCGTGCACTCGCGGGTGGCACTGACGATCATGCTGCGCAGACACGAAGCGACACCAGAGATTTGGCAAGAAACGTATGTGTCTGCGCTGCTGCGAGCGATCTTGTATTCGGACGATCCGACATACTGGTTGGACGCGTATCGCAAGTTGGATCCGATTACGTCGAGCGAGGGCGAGGTGAGGTTTTTGCAGGCCGTCGAGGCTTTGTTTATGAAAGGTGCGTCTTGGCTCTCTCTCTTATTGGTGCCCACTCACGCTCGCGCGCATATAGGCTGGCAAGTAGGCTCGGATCCCGAGATCCAAGTCGCCACGGTCGTATCGAACCACCTGACCGCCGGGGTGATGAAGTATTTCGGAGCGAGCGGGCGGTATCAGCAAGCTGCCAATCTATTCGAAAAGCTGGCGATCAGGGAACCCGAAGTGGCGTCATTGCTGGCCAAGAGTTATATCGGGATGAGTGCGTTGGTGTCATCGTCGTGCCGTGCGCAGAGTGCTGACCTCCAACAGACGAAGAAGTCAAGGCAGTTCAGATCATGTCGGCGGCGCTCAAGCACACGCCACATTCGTACACGCTTTTACACGTTCAGAGCGATTTCCTGCGCGCAAAAGGCAAGGGGGCGTGGGCGCTCAAGCTGGCGAGGGAGGCTGTCAATTGTGCGCCGAGCGAGTTTGTGACGTGGGAGAAGCTGACGGAGTTGTACATTGACGGCAAGGATTACGAGTCGGTGCGTCCGGAGGTTTCGACGTTGTGTTTCTTTGTTGAACGCTCCCCTGGCAGGCATTGCTCACCCTCAACTCGTGTCCGATGTTTACGTATAATGGCAAGGATGCACACCGACCTGTTCAGACGTCGCGCGTGCACTTGCCGTTTAAAAGGCAGATTGGGGATATTTTGCCAGAGAAGCAAAAGACGGAGGATGACGAGGTAGTACATGTTTTTTCTTCAACTCTCATCGCTTGCTCACTACTTTCGTCTATCTAGGCTGATCCTGCCTTACTCCGTCTCCCCGCTCCCGGTCTGCGAGGTACCTGGGCGCGTGCGTACTCCCTCCTCACGCGGCTAGTGTCCGACATTGGCTGGGACGAGCTGTTGAAGACCCGGAGTGCGGTGTTCGTGATGGAAGAAGAGTACCGGATGCAAAAGTCGCACGCAGATCTGCACAGTGCGACCGGGGAGAGCGTGTATGGCTCGCACAATGACGTGCACGAGGAAGGGGCAGATGGGGACGTGGGGGACGTGATCATCCATGAGGACGGGACGGTTGTGAGGCGCGATGGCAAGGGCATGGGGGTTGAGGGGTTGACGCTGAACACCACGCCTGGAAGTGCGGACGACGACGCGTCGACGCGGGGTGTGCATAGCAGTTCGCAGGGGTCTGGCATGTCGGAGGGACAATCGGGGGGGTTGGGCGTGCCGGGTGGTATTCCGATCATTCGGGTGTCGAGCGAGACGGAGATCGAGCGGGAGTTGGCTGCTGCTGCGAATGGGGAGGTTGTTGCGGATGGGAGGGTGAACGAGCAGAATGACAAGGAGAACGGGGAACATGCGCTGGAGACGCCTCCGGCGATGCCAGTGGTGGCGGCGCAGCTTGCAGCGCCTGATCAGGAAGGAACGACCGACCCTGCAAAGGCGGGGACGGAGCTGGACGCGTTTTCGTTTACGAACAAGCGGTTGTGCGAGCGGTGGTTGGATAATTTGTTCATGGTGTTGTACGAGGTGCGTTCCTTTCCTTTTATTCGGGAGGATGTTCGAGCCTGAATGTGTCATTCACAGGACCTGCGCGTTTGGACCATCTTCCGGGCCGAAGTTGCGCACTTCAAGACGCAGCACGTGGCGTACCGCAAGACGGGCTTGGAATGGGAGATCTTGGGAGATCTCGGGCTCCGTCTGCATCACAAAGAGGAAGCCAAGGAAGCCTATCAGCGGTGTCTCGAGAGCGCGCGATATGCACAAAAGCCGTGGGCGAAACTGTTGGAGATGTACGCGGACGAAGGGGACATTACGCGAACGATTCAGACGGCGATCCGGGTTGCTGCGTATCAGTATGCGGATTATACCGAGATGACGGTGGGCAATGTGTTTTTGTGTGCGATGCGGGCTGACGATCGTCGATTGATGTAGTACCCGACGTTGATCGCGCGGTCGTTTTTCAAGCTGGGTCAGATTCACGGGCATGCCAAGATTTCGTTCACGTTGCTCAGTATGGGTCTACCGGATTCGATTCTCAAGATCATGGATGGGTATTTGCAGTACGGGAAGGCGTTCAAGGTGGAGGGGTATGATTTCTGAGCCCATTCGATTTCTGGTTAACGATAATCCGATCGTGGTGGTGGCGGAAGCCGGGGCGACCCGGCCGTAGTAGTAGTAATAGCTAGATAGATAGGGTGGCAACTCGCAACCTCCTTTTTTTTTTCGTTCCCCTTCTTTTACTCAATCGCTCATCCACCCGCTCCACCGAGTCACTACCTTGAAGGAAGCTCGGCGTGAACGATTCCATTTCGATTTACTATCATCGAAGGCGAGAAGCAAGGCGACGGGGAGAACTTGGCCCGGCTAGGAACCAGGAACGTTACTTATAATTATTGCCAACAACCTTGCCACTGGCAACCAACACCAACACCACTACCATCACGACACACTTGTCATCGCCGTTGGCAGTGAACAAGGACGACCAACAAACGTGGACCCCAATTTCAAACTAAACCAGAACCGTTGACGCATTCGACGACATGTCGGATCCGGAGTCTCCCATTCGTCGGTTCTCGTCGACGTCGAGCCCGACTACGGCGACGATGACTGCGAGTCAGTTGAAGCGGGAGGAGAGCCTGATCAATGCGTACGAGGCGGAGGAGGAGCGGATTATCAACGTGTTGTCGCGCAAGCTCGAGCAGGTGTGTGGCGTCTTTCTTTTCCTACTTTCTTACTTTTTTTTCTTTTTTGGCAAGGGTCTTTCTTCGGTTTCAACCTTTTTTCTTTCATTCTCTCCTCGCCCATGTTTTAATTTTATTCCACTTTTTTTATTTGGTACCCTTGAGCTCTCGACGTTCATTCACGCCTCTTTTACGTCAAGCAACACCTTGGATACATGTTGACACTCGATCTCTGTAGCTCCGCGAGGAAAAGATTCAACTCGAGAACGCGCTCGAAGCCGAGAGCGAGTCGCACGTGAACAGACTCAACCGGGAACTGACCGCGCTCCGACGTGCGCAAGCTCAACAACAGCAAGCGAGCTCCACGCCGGAGAAGGCAGGCGGGAGCAGCGTGGCCACGACAGCCGCCGCGCATGATCCGACAGCACCGAGCGTCGAGGTCATGTTGGAAGCGATGCGGCGAGAGAACGAGCAGTTGAGGAATCGGCTGGTGGATACGGAGAGGGATTACGTGCGGATTGCGCGGTTGAATGATATCTATCGGGAGGAGCTGCTGGAATTGCGACGGCGGGTAAGTAGTTTCTAATTCTTTGAAGGGCTCGTGTTTTGTTTGACCGACCGACTGACGCCATTACACAGCTCGGGTTGTCGGTGGACAATCTGGTAGGGTTGACTCCTATCGATCCGTATTCGCAGCCGACACATCGGCGATCGTCGACTTCTGGAGTCTCGTCGCCGAGTACGTCTGTGGGGTATGTGTCGGCGCGATCGACGGCGACTCACGCGGTTCCTATTCCATCGCACGGCGTTCCGATTCCGCGACCTTCGTCGACGATCCGGCGGCCGCTGCACACCACGTCCGAGACGACGACGCCGCTATCACACTCTCCCTCTTCAACGGAGTCGCCATCGCCATTCCTGTTCTCGCCGATGCTGTCTGCGCACGTGCCAGCCAGCGGGGGCAGTGGGGGCGGGCTGAGCACGAGCAACGGGACACACATGACCACGCCTCCGTCATCGTCTGTGCAGTCTGGGGTGGCGGCGATGCCGTATGCGGCTGGGGTGACTGGGCATCCGTTGACGTATCCGAGTGTTCCGCCGCCGTCGTTGTCGTCATCTTATGGGTCGCCCGTGGTGTCGTATTTTCCGCAGCGGGAGACGTCGCCTGGGCCGTTGAGCAGGCGAGGGTCGGGTGTGCGCAGCGGGACTGGATCGGTATCGGGGACGGGGTGGCGGAACAGTGGGGGGAGGATTGCGGAGACGGGAACGTTGGCGAGGTCGCGGTCGAGGACGAACGGGAGTGAGTCTGGGTCAGGTACGGTCAAGGAGGAGGTGGAAGGTGGTGAAGTTTAGTGAGTCGAGGTTTTCTTTCTTTCTTGTCTATTGTTTCTAGTGTCGTGAGCATATGAGTTTCTGTGGTGGGTCGGGTGGGTCCATGTGATTTTTTTTATTTTCGTGTCCGATCAAACGACGGGGACCTTCTCCATTGTCGTCCAAATGAGTCGGAGCATATGGAGAGGACAGCCACATCCGTAAGTGGCTGTGTAAGTGTAGGTCCTCGCGGGTCACGAGAACGGATGGTTCGACAAGCGAACATTGGTATTTGGATGCAACCACGTGTATCCCTACGATGAGAACAGCATTGAGGATGGCATCATACGAGGGCGGCGACAGGGTTGGTTTCGTAGGGCCGCTCGGTTCCGGAGCGCTAAGCGAGTCACGGGACGAAGGCGCGGCGGGCTATAAAATGTCGGGACGCGAAAATCATTATCGACGCGAATCCCCCTTTTTTTTTTCCTTTCCATCATGTCGTCGTATCAATACCCATTCATTCCTGGGCACTCTTCAACGCCTGCAACCCCCCAGACGAAGTACCACTGGGATGGCGGTGATCCACGACAGCATCAACAAGGAGAACAACAAGAGCGACAAGAGCAAGAACAGCAGCATCTTGAGCAGCAAATTCTACAGTATCCACTACAGCACCAGCCAGAACAGCAAAGTCAAGACGTGTATGTCACCTCTGCCGCGTCGACGAGTGGCGTGCAACAACTTCAAGAGCGCGTTCCTGTTGTGCCGAGCCAGAATTCCAGGCGTCCCGGGTCCGGTCCCACCGTTGAGGGTGATGAGCCGCCACAACGTCTGCAACACGTGTCCGTGCCAGCCCTCTTACAGCCTGAGCACATGAGACCGCCCATGATTGATACGCGCTTTGCGTATCACGTCGGAACGAGCGCGAGCCCGCCGTCGGGTCCGCCCTCTGCGGGCCCGTCGAGCGCGTTTCCCGGGGTGATTGGTCCCGTTCGGGCGCGTATATCCCCTGTGCATCCGGATCCACGCGCTATTGCGCATCCATATCGCCGCTCTCAAAGTGCGGCAGGAGTGCCAGTAATCGCGAGATCTAGGAGAGAGCCTGAGGAATTCCAGAGTGTGAGATCCTCAAGACGCGCCCCTTATTCTGCTTCAGCAAGCACTTCAATACCGGCGCAGCCACTGTCAGCGCCAGCTACTTCCACTTCCATGGTTCCGAGGGCGATGCCCTCCAATGTAAAGATGACATCGACGTTCAAGTGCGTTTTGTTTGTTTGGCGGGTGTGGGGTGCTCACGCGCGTCCCGCCAGGGGATTGATCAACCCGGCTTATTCGGCTTCGGGCGTCGGCAGCAATTTTGTGATTCGTACAGACCTACAGTTCGATGGCGAGACGAGTGTCTTGTCTGCATTGTGTGAACTGCCTGGTCGGACCAAGAGCGACGTAACCGTCGTCCTTTCGACCAATCCCGTGAATCGGGTGAAGCAGCTCGTTGTCACCGCCAAAGCTCCCCGCGGCTTGGGGAATGGCGAATATGTTTTGAGAGAACGAAGGTCGGACAACGTGTCGCGCACGTTTGTCGTGCCGAGCGAAACGACGGTGCGTTTGATCCTCGCTCGCTCTCGATACTCGGACGCTAGATTTCACGGACACTCTTTCTTCGTTGGCAGCCCGATGACGTTACCGTTGAGCTGCGCGATGGGTTGCTCTCATTGAAAATCCAATTTCCGCCTCCAAAAGCAGTGGAGGATGCTCAAGAGATCGTGATATGCTGAGTGAATTGGGTTAGAGTCCCGTATTGTCTGAACATGATCAAACCGCAAGCTTGGCCCCGCACTCTAGTCTCTATTCTCCGTTCCCGCGTTCCATTGCTGTTATTCTGGTTCTGCCTTCATAATCACCGCTCGCTCTCACTGACCGATTGCTCCGCTCTCTCTCTCTCTTCAACTTTTTGAAGCTCTGAGATGAAGAAGACAAAAAATACACGAAATAACGTTTATAGTCTCCCTGCTACGCATATATCCCACCAGGACTTTCTGTCGACTTGCTCTCTGTATCTCTGATCCGTCACTTATCATCTCGCAGCCATTCCGTTTACTACTTTGCTTTTTTTTTGCTTTATAGCGTTTCGTCGCCCCAAGGATGATGCGGACCTTTGGGACCGCGCCGTGTTACTTGCCTGTAGCACCAAAAACATGAATGCTGCATTACTAAGAGTACGTTCATGTTCAAATACCTACATAATCGTATCGTCGCCTGTACGTACATATTTACATCCATATTGATATATATTTAAATTGATCGTCTCCGAATTTCTGGTTCGGGGCAAGCTTATGTGTATGGTTGTACCAGCACCATTTCACGAGTTACTAGTCCCTCGTACCCGTCCAAAGAGCGACGCGAGTAGGTCGCGTTCCGCAGCAGAGAACTTCAAGACAGAATTACGCACAGTCTGAGATAGCGACGGAGAGACTGTTGGGGGAGATCTTGCTAAAAACCATGATGCCATCAATCTTCGTGGAAGCGCACCCTTGGAACTTCTCGCAAAACTATCACGTGGACAGGCGATGAACTAGGCAGTGTAGTAGTTTATGATGGGATCACCCGCATCAAGGAGGTTGCTGACCACAATGGTGTTAGGTACGGAGCGCGGTAGTATTAGTCATTCCGCGGATCATACACGGGATGGAAAGCAACGAAACCCGGCTCGTGTCTCGATTGTCATCTCGGTATCAGCAACTGCCAGTGGGCGCGAGGCAACTCGATACTGGTTTGTTTCATTATTGAACAGACGTACGTCCCCTGTGTTTGTCCGTGAAATATGGTACTGGGTAGACTACACCGGTCAGGCACTGGGGGCTTGCGTCGAATATATTCTTCCGTTGTTCGACCGCCTCTACGGAGCGCCCGACGTTCAACACCCCGCGGCCAGGCCCGATGAACGTAGGAAACACAAGTTATTCGGGTGCACTGACAATATATTCATGATTTACAGTGCCTAAATACATATCAGCCTGTTGGACAACGATTGCAAGGAATCGTGACGCGTGAAGCGTTCTAGTTGCCGGACTTCACCAGACTGGGGGCCGCAGTGGCAATGAACTCATCCCAAGCCTTCACAGTCGCCGTGGGGAAGAAATAGCTCGACTCCGTCTTCCCCTGTCCATAATAGATTGCCGGCTGTCCAGACAATATCCCGCCCCCGAGGGACGACACTTCCCCGCCGACAACACTGACCCCACCCGAACTCGAGTTGGTCACCAATCCTGTCTGGCTACTGCCAAAGATGAAATCTCGAACGAGGGTGAGAGCCTGCCGGATGGCCTTAGAGAATTCGGAGAGAAAAAGGTGCAGTGTCTCTTACAGAGATGGGGTTGGTGTATGGGACGAGATGTCCAGCACGCGCAACAAGGACGTACTTCCAGCCGCGTTCTTGATGTACAATACCCCCTACCTCGCCATGGTCATTGTACCACGGCGTCTTTGGTTCACGAGTAAAGCCCTGTATGCCACCAAACGTAGTGTTCTGGGGAGTGTAAAGTCAGAAGTGATTCAAGTGAAAGCGACATGGAAGCCGTCATACTTGGATGGCAACTGTATGCGCAGTCGTTAATTTGCTGCTTCATCTGGAAGCAAAGGAAGAATTTACTTTGAGAACCATATTGTGGAACAATAGAATCATCGTTCCCAGAATATATGATGATCGTCATGTTATGCTTCGTAGCATTCGTCGCAAGATCGGTTAGGAATGCCATGGGCCTGAGCTCTCTGGGTAAGAAAATATCTAGATCACGTCTGAAGGACTCACTCGACGCCTAGAGAGTAACGGGTAAATAACGATATACGGCTAACATGGAGATGGAGGCTTACTTGGGTCGCCGTAGGCATTAACTGAACAAGCATAAATTCACTGTAAACCACACAACGGACGGCTTACCAGAGGCGTTAATCTGTGCGAACGGGTTAATAGATTCTACCCAGTTCTTGCTTGTAGGTGCATGGAGCGCAGCACGCGTTGAGGCGTCTGAGGAAATGTGCGTCAATACCACCCAATAAATCCACGAGTCGTACGAACTATTTAGAAAAACACTAGCATCCATTGTTACTTGAGGGCTCAGGGCATCTGGAATATTGTAGACATCAAAATCATGGCCCGACGCTGACGGACGAAATCAGATGTGAGCACGACTTCGATGAAACAAAGAAGACTTACACCAAGGAAAAGTGAAATTCAAGGCATAATCGATCATCTCGTTATATATATCACACAGGTAATATGGGTCGATCGTGCCGTTCGCTCGACCGGACAAATCTCGTTTCCACATATCGCGCGCACGAAGCCTGTCGTGGTGCTTCAATGGTGAGCCATCCCTCTTTCCCAAGCGAGCGGCATCCTTATTCTGTATATCAGACACGATCCCTTGCATTGTGACTTTCGAGATGTATTTCCCGAGGGTACCAGCGGAAGTGGAAAGCAGTCCAGGTATCGGGGCATTGAGAGTTGGGAAGTGCTCTGGCTGGGGGTACTGCAGCGTTAAATTGTACCCACAGAGATTGCTCCTAAGATAACGTTAGCAATCCTATGGAATTAATCACCGCATGTAACGCACTGTTCTCGGAAGTACTCAAATACCACCGGATCATACCCAATTAGCTGCGGGTATGTTTCCAATACACTGACCACGGGTAATTCTAACCACTCGCTTAGAGATCCAATCGCTCCATCACCGATGGCGATTCTCGACAGGTTAACAGGAGGACTCTCTGCCTCAAAGTATGTTTTCGTGATGTATGGCTGAACCAGTGTTATACGGACTCACAGGGCGAAAATGGGAACACGTACTATATACTTCCCAGCATAGCTCTCACCGGTAATATACAGAGGTCGTTTGGCGAGATTGGGGAACACTTTTACGAGGTTTTCGAGGAATCCCATCTACGGATACTTGCATCAGTATATTGATGTTGTGGACTTAATATGGATGCTCAGTGGCATTGCTCACGAAATCAGAACCCATCTGGTCTTCGTCGGTAACTTATCGGAGTGTCAGGATCACGAAACGATAAATATCAGAACACAGTTGGCGTGCTCACTTAGGCCGTCGGCATCAACTGTGCTGAACCCTGTTCCACTAATGGGAGTACGTAAATCATGATGCATCATTATAAAGACGACGGTCGACGTACACTGGTTGGTCGATGTACACATAATCGGCAACAGTGGTCCACGCATACTGATTTTCAGCAGCAGAATAATCACTCAAGATTTTGATGGGACCATTCTGAGTCAGACACATCAACATGAATGCGAGGGAATAGCCAGTATAGACGAACACACCTCAAACAAGAGTCCAACGAGACTCGAAGAGCCAGGACTACACGGGATCATTAATTTTATAGCCGCATACGTGCGTTCGTAGACTAACCCTCCATTCAGCCAGATCCCCCAAGGCTTAGTACTGTTCGCAGTGAACGATCCAGTCGAAGATTCGAATGCCCAAAAGAACAGGGTATTATTAGGGTGCCCCGGTCTCTGGACGGGGATATTTCCAGCCCAGTTGCGAGAAAGTGGCCACGTCACGTTTGGGAGGCTTTCGGTCACCTGAAAGTCTGCGATAACAACAATTTCAAGTGAACTGAACGGAAGCATACGGTTGAGGACGCACAATTCTGCCACTCTGGGCTGTAGTCACCGGTGGGCATACCAGGATATACATGTGGCCAGCTACTATTTGGTGACTGGGCTTGCACGGACGCGAACAACGAGAGGGCGATCTGCAGGAGAACGAGGCATCGTGACCGGGACATCGCAGGAGAACGAAGCACGAACAAGTGAGCGAACCACTTCAGTCCTATTTATCCCAAACGATCTGTACATGCGATGGACAGGCATAGACAGTTTGAGGCATGTATGATGGTTCACAGTGTGGATTGATTTCGGTTGTCATGACGGGAACCAGTGATGGCAGCAGTGGCAACTGCCAGTGGTGAGCTGATGAGTTGGCAACACAAGTTTCAACACTCTGGCCAGAAAGCAGGTCCGATATTACCTCTGCCAGGCCGCGTGACACCGTTGCTTATAAACAAAACAGATCTGGCTCTGTATACGGAGTCTAAGTCCCCACAAACCACCTCCGGAACTCCACTGGGTTCAAATTTGTCTCTCTTCAAATATAAATCCAATTCCACGTTGCAGGTGCGGGCAGAATAAGGTATAACCCTTGAGCAAAATGTAGTACCGTGACACTATATGACTTACAGTGTCAGTTTCGATCGGGTTGCAATTGACGCGAAATTACCCTGTTGCAATGTTTGCAAAGTATGCTGAAAGACTACTTCCTCTGACATGATGAATTCAGGGTAAAATCCGGGCATGTCTGCGGTGGTTCAAGTTAGAGTCGTTGTTGCACATCGAATACGAGTTTGATGGTCGTGCGTATGTCGTACGACCACAGGGGGTGATGCAATAGGTGGTGAGGATTGCATTACTACAACATGTCCGAGTCGGGATGGACTGCATTGCAGGGAACGAGCACGCAAATGTGATTTCGCAATTGTTGTGAGGTTTCATTGCAACATGTTGACATGGGATGGCAATGCACAGAACAACTAGGCGTGATGAAATGGTTGGCAGCCTGAGGGATTGCAAGGGGATTGTAATATTATATTGCAGAGGCGACTGAACCGGGAATAATGGCATTACATCTCAGGGCAGAAGTGATGAAGTCAGCAGCGCGTTGTTGTCAGGACATACCACGACAGGACGACTGACTATGATGTGCATATAACTTGAAGTAGATATATGGAAATGGACAGAAAACATAGGATATGTTCATAAATTTTACTAGCTACTAGGTATATATGTATGTCTTAAGATACATTGTTCACAGATAGTGAATGTTTGTTACAGTACATATGCTCATAATGCATAACAAAACCTCATAATGCATACTACCGAAACCTAATTATTTTAGCTGAGAGTGTATGAAATCCTAATATGCATTATGAGCATATGTACTGTATAATGTTATCCTGGTAAAGCATTAGTACCACCAAGTGTCTCCATCTAAATACTGGGATTGGACATGCACTATCTAGTATACCTACTCTAGATAAGATATTATATATGTATGCCAGTGTGTTCTTGCCTCATGTCTTCATATATACAAAAGTTTCATTTATGAACCAATATACATGGATGCAACATGACTAAGCACACTTCTATAACTTGAAGTCATTGGCAGTTTTAACTATCAAATTGCTAAGAATAGAGAGTTATTAAATAAAAATTCATAGAGATGCTTAACATACTGATTCGATTCTGAAGAATGACATTCAAAACCATCTCTATCTTTTCTTCTTTGGATGCTTGACCATACTGATCAAAAATTCCCTTCATAGCTAATTTCACCTTGCTAGGTGTGTTTGATGCCTTATACTTTTGAGCAGCAGATAGAAGTGGTTGAGAATCCTTTTGGTGAAAAAGATAAAAAGAATGCTCCAGAATGAGCAGTACATCTGCATTGGAATAATAAATTTCATTTTGTGGTCTCACATAAAAGAAACATGAGGAATAAGAACAATGTACCAGTATTGATTAGAAGGATTTGCTGCCATGTGCCCAGATTTCTCTGTGAATTTTGGTATCAGTTGGATACCAAATGAAGCTAATAAGAAATATACAATGCTATAAGGCTTCAGAATAGAAGATTGCCTGGTATGAATATTGGACTAGATAATGAAATTATAAAATGTTATAATCAAAAGACAATATAATACAATTGAATTAATTCACATACTGTTTGATTGTTGATAACCTGCATCATGTCACAAAATGGATCCAAATGTATAATCAAAAATTAGAAAACCATTAAAAAATAAATTCACCGTCTATGAATTTAAAAAAAGATGTAATCAAAGTTGTATCTATATAACAAACACTTACAGACTAAGATTGATATATTGTTTCATCAAATTAGATATCAAAATACAATTACAATAGTAGCACTTACATTCTGCAAGTAATGAAACAATATACAATATATACAAAATGAGTATATTTCACAAAAAGTAATATACAACAACTTACATCCTTGGAATTTTTGCAAGATTAGTAAATTAAAAAATAAAAATAAAAAGAACAATACCATCTATGAGGAATTTTATTGTTAGTATACTGATACTTTACCATATTCTATTTATACCTTCTATTAACATTGAGAAATGAATGGTTAGAACATCACCATAACATTGTTGGTAAAGCAAAACTCACAGTCTATTTTAAATGAAATATATCAAGATAGACATTAGATATTAAATGTTTATATTATTTAATAAGAATAAAAAGCTCACCAGCTAAATAAACCAGAATAATAGTAAGTTTGAAAATGTGCATTAATAATGGTGGTGATGAATGTGAGCAACATACATTCTATAAATGAAATAAAACAGAATATATATATATTAAATTACAATTAACAAAAAGTCAAATGATCTGAAACTCACAAACTGTTATTTAATAGAACAAAATCATGGTATCATCACCATTACTACTGTGCTAGATATTGTGACTCAAAACTCACAAACTTCAATAATACAAATATTGAAATATAAATGTCAGTAGTGTCATGACTTTCAGGCATATTCTATAATGTACAACTCACTCGCTATCATTTATGGAGCAGAATGGACAATGGATTGACATGGCACTATTAGCTTTACTATTCTCTAAGAGAGGCACAGTTTACAATGCATAACTCACATTCTATAATTTCCATGGAGAATGAACATGGCAATCAGCATCACAGCTCTGAGGCATATTCCACAATGCATAACTTACTCCCTGCCATTTGGTCATAATAAAGAGTAATAGACATCACATCATTAGTGCTCTCTGACACACAGTTCACAATCCACAACTCACATCCTGATATTTCCAGGGCAGAATAGAGAATGAATGAACATAACATCATTAGCATCATTCTTGTCTGGCACACTGGCATTTCACAATGCATAACTCACTTTCTGTCATTTCCAAAGCAATACAGAGAACAAATGGACATTGTATCATTAGCACCACCACTGTCAGGCATATTTCACAATGCATAACTTACAAACTATCATTTCCAAAACAGAATGGAAAATGGACATAATATGATTGGTATTGCCCCTCTATATTTCACAATGCACAACTTACTCCCTATCAATTCCAGGGCATAATGAAATGTAATGAATATGATATCATTAGTATCACCACTCTCTCAAAGGCACAGTTCCATGATATACAACTCACATCCTATCACACCCAGAGCAAAATAGAGAATAATAGACATGCCATCATTGACATCATCTCTTCCTGATATATTTCATAATGCACAACTTACATCCTGTTGTTTTCAGAGCAGGATGAAGAATAAATGTATATAACATCATCAATTTCACTACTTTTAAGCACATTCCACCAATAACTTACTTTCTGTTATTTCCAGTCCATAGTGAATTAACATGGCATTATCAGCATCACCCTAGATACACAACTCACAAGCTGTCATTTTTAGAGCAGAATGGAGAAGGAACATGGCATCATTGATATCACTCCTCTCCAGCATATTCCATAATGAATAACTCACACTCTGTTATTTCCAGAGCAGAATGAAGAATAAATAGAGATGATATTATCAACATCAGTACTCTTAGGCACACTGGCATTTCACTATGTATAACTCACAAACTGTCATTTTCAGAGCAGGAAGGAAAATGGACATGTCATCATTTATATCAGCTCTCTTTCTCTTGCATATCTCATAATACACAACTCACATTCTATGATTTCCAGAATGAAATAACAAATGAATGACATTGTATCATTAGTACTTCTAGTCATATTCCATGATGCACAACTTACTGTCTGTCATTTACAGCATATAATGAAGAGTGAAATGATGTGACAATATTAGCGTCACCCTTCTCTGGAACAATCTATAATGTACAACTCACAAACTATCATTTTCAGAGCAGAATGGAGAATGTCATGGATTTATCTGTATCACCACTCTAGCACATTCCATAACACACAACTTACAGTCTGTGATATCTATAATATAATAAAGAGTAAGATGGCATCATCAGCATCAGAATCAAAACTCTACTAGAGGCACAATTCAGAATCCATAACTCACTTTCTATCATTTCCAGAAACCAAATGGAAAATGAATAAATATGGATTGTCAGTATCACTATTCTTGGGCTTCCACAATGCACAACTCACTCCCTGCCATTTCCACCAAAGCAAGATAGGATGAATGGATATACTATTATCAATTACAATTCTCCAGAATGAACTCACATCCTGTTTTTTTCCAGAACAGAATGGAGGAAGATTGAATGGACATGGCATCAATGACATCATTACTCTCTGGTACATTCCACAATGCATGACTCACAAACTGTCATTTCCAACCCAGAATGGAAAATATGTAAATGAAGATGGGATTATCAGTGTTACTAATCTCTGACATATTCCACAATGCATAACTCACTTTTGGCCATTCCTAGTGCAGAATAAATAATAAATGAGTGTGACATTATTAGCATCATATTCTCCAGTATGTATATCTATAAGTACATTTCACAATGCACAACTCACATCCTATCATTTATAGGGTAGAATGGAGAATGAATGGATATGGTATTATCAGCATTACTCCTTTATGGCATATTTCACAATGCATATGTAACTTACAAACTGTCATTTCCAGAACAAATTGAGGAATAAATGAACATGGCAATACCAATATCATGAGTATCACAACTCACTGTCTGTCATTTACAGAGCAGAATAGAGATGGATATAGCATGATTGTCAGCATTACTACTCTCAGACATATTCTGCAATACACAACTCACTTTCTGTCATTTCCAGAGCAGATTAGAGAATGGATGGATATTATGTATGTAGCATCATCAGTATTACCACTCTCTGAAATAGTCCATAATCCATGATGTGCAACTCACTCTCTGTTATTTCCAGAGCAGTGATGAAGGGATGAATATAGGATCATCAGCCTTACCACTCTCAGGCATATTCTAAAATCCACAACTTACTCCCTGACATTCCCAGAGCAGAATGGTAAATGAATGAATATTAGTATGTCATTAGCATCACTATTCTTTGACATATTCCATAATACACACTCACAAACTGCCATTTCCAGAATGCATTAGAAAATCAATGGATACAAGCATCATCAGCATTACCACTCTCTTGTAGGCACATTCCACAATGCATAACTCACTCTCTATCATATCCAGAGTGGGATGGTGAATGAATAGTTATGGCATTATCAGTGTCACCATTCTCTCAGAGGCACATTTCATATTGCACAACCCACATACTGTCATTTTCAAAGCAGAATAAAAAATCAATGGTTATCTTTATCATTCCTGGTACATTCCATCTGCATAACTCACATCCTATCATTTTCAAAGTAGAATAAAGAATAAATGTGTATGACATGATTTATCAGTGTTACCACTCTCTGGCATAGTCCATAATGCACAACTCACATCCTATCATTTCCAGAACAAAACAGATAATGAATAGACATGGCATTGTCAGTGGACACCACAGGCTCTCTGACACATTCTACCATGCACAACTCACATACTATCATTTCCAGAGCAGAATAAAGAATGAATGGATATGACATCATTAGCATTGTCACTCTCAGGCCATTCCATGATGCACAACTCACATTCTATCATTTCCACAGCATAATGGCATCATCAGTATTATCATTTCACAATGAATAACTCACATCCTATTATGTATAGAGCAGAATGATGAATCAATGGATATGGCAGTATCAGCATTATCACTTCCAGGTATATTCTATGCAAAACTTACTCCCTATCATTTATAGTATCATTAGCATTACCCCTCTGTTAGAATATTCTACAACACACAACTCACATGCTGTCATTTCCAGAGTAGGATAAAGTGATCCAAGCCTCAATAATTTGTACACATTTCTCATAATAAAAACTCACTTTCTAAACTCCCTCAGTGGGATGATAGTAATTACCATATTCAATTTTTGTGCCCATTCATATGAAAGCCATCTCACCCAAAAGTGTGGAAACCATCTTGCCAGTTTTTCAGGATCCATAATGTCCATGCTATGTACAGGAAGTGCAGATTGATACAGCTTGTCTATGTCAGATATGACACTTTTTTACATTGTATCATAAGCCTTTGAAGAATCTTTGACTTTCAAGACTTACTCTTGAACTGCATATCTAATACACAGTGCTATATGTGTTTCCTGGGCCGTGACAAATAACATTTGCAAAGCCGGATCATCCAAAGCTCTTGCTGTATTTTCTAGCAGCATGTCACATCCCTTATTTGAGATGTGCATCCCTTGCATTCATGCAAGTTCCATGAGCTGAATCATTTATCAGAAAACACAATAAATACATACCTCCAATCTGAACACTACACTTTGGTGCATGGTGCAGTTGAGAGAGACGACCCCATACATTGGCATTCTTAAAAATTCCATCCACAAGCTCATGAGCCTTTTCTACCTGCTTCTCTCGTGGCAGCTTTTGACCATCACCAGATAGTTTACTCATGGCTACAGCCAATAATGCATCAAATTTAGTGAACAAGACAATCACAGGCACTGGACACTGTTGAGCTCAAAATAACCTTGCCAAAAATAATCTCACCATTTCTCGTATCACACTCATTAAAAAACATTTCCTCAGAGCGTTGAATTGCCCGATCCAATTTATCCATTGGGATACAGTACCTGCCATACAGAGTGGCAACCAGTCAATGCTACTTCCCACCCTGCTCAAGCTCCAAGTCTTACCAGATAGCATGAATCCGTTGCTTGAGAGATATTGTGTTTGCACGATCAGCAATGAACTCCTTCAGTTGTTGGAATTCATCTGCGGAACCAGCCTCGAAGCCCCGTGAGTCATGGAAGATGAAATTTTTGTTGCTCCGGAAAATCAATTCGTTCTCTATCTTATGCATTCCGCGCTAGCGTACATTTGTAAGGATACGCGTCATATCCTAGTCCAGTGTGTAGTGATACTCACACCCTTCGATCCCTCGACCTGGGTCAGATCGATCTGATAGCATGGTTTAGTAAACTGGTCATCCACCTGCATCAAACCAGGCACACACCTTGTTACCCTGACCATCGAAGATCTCCGGGTTTTCGGTGGTGTTACAGATCGCACGAAGAATAGTCGTCTTGCCAGCATTCGCCCGCCCAATGATAAGGATCCTGAAGCGGCCGAATTTCCCTCGGATGTTTTCAAAACCACCTGTCTTGTTTGCCTCCATGTCGCGCGAGTATATTGTTGAAGAAACTGTGCAACGTAGAGTTGAAGTAGTAGTCACCGTGAGGACGAGGGAGGAAGCGGAATTTAAAGCTTGAGAGTATCAACCACCATCTACTTCCGACACCCGCTTCCGGCAGGTCCAGTCACTCTGACGGAGTCCGACCACGCTCGTCTATCCAGTGTTTTTAGTTTGTTCCAGACTTCCTCCGAAGGTCTGAGGCATAATTGTGGTAAAGGCATCACATGTATTCACGGTTCGTACTATGCCAATATTGGCCCTGGCATCAGAATAAACCTGATGGACAAACTAACAATCGTCGACCACATACGCACCTCCGACTCTTGCTATTAACTGGGCTTCTTTTTGGTCCCGGTGGGAATGAGTAGCTCATACAATTATATCTGGCGACATTGCAAAAACATGGATGACAGATACAACACCCCGGACTATACCTGCAACTTATACCCTTCATAATTCCCTTGGATTCGAATGTCCGGTATAGATTCGGATGAGAAGACATTCGCAATATGTGAATTATTGAAACCCGGACTTTGCGAAGCAGCAATAGTGGAGAGGCATGCCCTATCCCCGCGAGGCAGGGCCTCATTGGCTTCATTGGCGTTCGTCGCAGGGGCTGGGTATGCTTCCATTTTCATACATGGGACATCTTCGAGCTTACCTAGACATCATGCCTGAATCAGATACGATTAAGGCGTCATGTCATATCGGCGTTGTTAACAGCCCAGTCAGGTTCGTCAGCCTTTGTCTTCCTGGCCTTCTCCCTCTTCCACATTATGTTCATTGCCTCATGTCTGAGATAGTTCGAAAAGGCGTTTCCCCAGGTGGTCGTGGATGCGAGCCATCCCAATCACACAATACCCCGCGTTGGAGGTTGCATCGTACAGTCAATGGCCTCGGAAACGGACTTAAGGTGCCAGTGAGTTAACCCAGGCCCTCGTCGGACCACCATATATTTTTTGTGCCGAGTCTGTATTGAACATCGACAGTGCCCTTCTATTGTGCGGAAGGTTCACCCACCGCCGAGGCAGCTTCATCATGACTGAAGGTAGTCTAACCACTTTTGGCATCGTGATATCGTGCATGGCATCTCTTTTGGTCTATTTCTAGATGATTACTGACGATGTTGCACATGTAGTTATGCGAGCCAGCGTCGACCTTGACCCGTTTCCGAGTCCCAGCAACTGAACTCTATCCATGCAGTGGGTTGATTTCACACTGTACGTTTCACTGCTCGTGAACTGTGGTCCATAGTTTGTAGGTACTGGGTGTCTGTGTCTTCCGCTCACTGGCTGGTTCCCACTGTATTCCAGGTCGTCCTTGCCCTAGTCATGATCTTTGGGATCGATCTCGTACGTGTCCGGGTCCAGTGTCGATGTTCATTAGCTGTGACCAGCCCTTAGAACCACGAGATGGTGAGGTACTTCGATACCCCGTGATAGATGCTCAATTTACAATATGATGAGGCTTGTGAAACTTGAATGCAAAGGATATCTCTGGACATATATATTGGGATCAAGGAGGTGCTGCCCGCATCGAATATATTCTTCTGTTATTTCACCGCCTCTACGGAGCGCGCTATTATCATCAAGGCCAACGTTCAACACCCCAAGGGCCGATAAAGGTAGAAAACTCAGGTTATTCGAGTACACTTTCACGAGGGCGAGACACAATTTATAGCGCTTAGATACAGATCAGCATGCTAGACACAAATACGAGGAATCTTGTCGAGTGAAGCATTCTAGTTTCCGGACTTCACCAGAGTTGGGGCCGCAGTGGCAATGAACTCATCCCAAGCCTTCACAGTCGCCGTGGGGAAGAAATAGCTCGACTCCGGCTTCCCCTGTCCACAATAGATTGCCGGCTGTCCAGGCAGCATCCCGCCCCCGAGGGAAGATACTTCCCCGCCGATAACACTGACCCCAACCGAACTCGAGTTGGTCACCAATCCTGTCTGGTTGTTGCCAAAGATGAAATCTCGAACGAGGGTGAGAGCCTGTCGGATAGTATCAGAGAGTTTGGAGAGACAAAGATGCAATGTCTCTTACAGAGACGGGGTTGGTGTATGGGACGAGATGTCCAGCACGCGCAACAAGGACGTACTTCCAGCCGCGTTCTTGATGTACAATACCTCCAAGCTCGCCACGGTCATTGTACCACGGTGTCTTTGGTTCACGAGTAAAGCCCTGTATGCCACCAAACGTAGTGTTCTGGGGAGTGTAAAGTCAGAAGTGATTCAAGTGAAAGCGACATGCAAGCCATCATACTTGAATTGCAACTGTATGCACAGTCATTAATCTGCTGCTTCATCTGGAAGCAAAGGAAGAACTTACTTTGAGAACCAAACTGTGGAACAAGAGAATCATCGTTCCCAGAATATATGATGATCGTCATGTTATGCTTCGTAGCATTCGTCGCAAGATCGGTTAGGAATGCCATCGGCCTGAGCTCTCCAGATGAGCAAATATCCGGGGCACATGTAAAGGACTTACTCAACGCCTAGAGGGGAGTAGCTGCAGGTAAATAACGAGGTACAGCTCAATTAAGAATGAAAGCTCACTTGGGTCGCCGAAGAGATTGACTGAACAAACATAAATTCATTGTAAACCAACACAAAGAATGGCTTACCAGAGGCGTTATTCTGTGCAAACGGATTAATAAATTCCACCCAGTTCTTGCTTGTGGGCGCATGGAGCGCAGCACGCGTCGAGGCGTCTGAAGGGATATGCATCAACACCACCCAGTAAATCCACGAGTGGTACTAACCATTTAGAAAAACATTAGCATCTATTGTCGCTTCAGGGCTCAGGGCATCTGGAATATTGTAGACATCAATATCATGGCCCGACGCTGACGGACGAAATCAGATGTGAGCACGACTTCGATGAAACAAAGAAGACTTACACCAAGGAAAAGTGAAATTCAAGGCATAATCGATCATCTCGTCATAGATATCACACAAGTAGTATGGGTCGATCGTGCCGTTCACCCGACCGGACAAGTCTCGTTTCCACATATCGCGCGCACGAAGCCTGTCGTGGTGCTCCAACGGTGAGCCATTCCTCTTTGTTAAACGGACAGCATCCTTATTCTGTATATCAGACATGATCCCTTGCATTGTGACTTTCGAACTGTATTTCCTAAGGGTACCAGCGGAAGTGGAAAGCAGTCCAGGCATCGGGGCATTTAAGGTTGGGAAGTGCTCCGGCTGAGGGTACTGCAGCGTTAAATTGTACCCACAGAGATTGCTCCTAAAACAACGTTAGCAATCCTATGGAATTAATCACCGCGTGCAACGCACTGTTCTCGGAAGTACTCAAATACCACCGGATCATACCCAATTAGCTGCGGGTATGTTTCCAATACGCTGACCACAGGTAATTCTCCAGATTCTCTTAGAGATCCAATCGTTCCATCACCAATGGCGATTCCAGATAGGTTAATCGGAGGATATTCCATCTCAAAGTATGTTTTCGTGATGTATGGCTAAACCAGTGTTATACGGACTCGCAGGATGAAGATAGGAACACATACTATATACTTCCCAGCATAGCTCTCACCGGTAATATATAGAGGCCGCTTGGCGAGATTGGGGAATACTTTTACTAGATTTTCGAGGAATCCCATCTACGTATACTTGCATCAGTTGGTGATTGGCATGGATTTAATGTGAATGCTCACGAAATCAGCACCCATCTGGTCCTCGTCGGTAACTTGTCGGAGTGTCAGAACCACGAAACGATATATATTAGATGGCGTGCTCACTTAGGCCGTCGGCATCTACTGTGCTGAACCCAGTTCCACTGATGAGAGTACATAAATCCACCATTATAAAGATGGTGGTCGACGTACACTGGTTGGTCGATGTACACATAATCTGCAACAGTCGTCCATGCATACTGATTTTCAGCAGCAGAATAATCACTCAAGATTTTGATGGGACCATTCTGAGTCAGACACATCAACACGAATGCGCGGGAACAGCCAGCACAGATGAACGCACCTCAAACAAAAGTCCAAGGAGACTCGAAGAGCCAGGACTATACGGGATCATTAATTATATAGTCGCACACATGCGCTCGTGGACTAACCCTCCATTCAGCCAGATCCCCCAAGGCTCAGTACTGTTCGCAGTGAATGATCCAGTCGAAGATTCGAATGCCCAAAAGAACAGGGTATTATTAGGGTGCCCCGGTCTCTGGACTGGAATATTTCCAGCCCAATTGCGAGAAAGTGGCCATGTCACGTTTGGGAGATTCTCTGTCACCTGAAAGTCTGCGATAACAATGTCATGGAGTGGACGAGCACACGATTAAGGACGCACAATCCTGCCACTCTGGACTGTAGTCACCGGTGGGCATACCAGGATATACATGTAGCCAGCTACTATTTGGTGACTGAGCTTGTGCGGACGTGAGCAACAAGAGGGCGAGCTGCAGGAGAACGAGGAACCGGAACATTGCAGGAGAACAAAACACGAGCGAGTGAGGGAAAAAAATCGGTTCTATTTATTCCAAACCACCTGTACATGCGATGGACAGGGATTTTGAGGTATGCATTGAATGGTTCAGGGTGGATTGGTTTCAAGGTTGTTATGACGGGAGCAAGCGATGGCAGGAATGACAACTGCAAGTGGTGAGCTTATGGGCTGGCATAGACTGGCAACACACGTTTCAACATTCAACGCTTTGGCCAGTAGGCGAGGCTGATATTACCTCTTCCAAGTTGACACACTGCTAGTGAGCAAAACAGATCTGGTTCTGCACCTGGAGTCTAACTTATCGCAAAAAACCTTCGGAACTCCCAGTGGGTTGATATAATTCCAATTCCACGTTGGAGACGCTGGTAGAATAAGGTAGAGCCCTTGAGCAAAATGTTAAGTACATCATATGACCTATACCAGGTTCGATCGGGTCGCAATTGTCACGAAACCACCTCGTTACCTTGCTTGCAAGGTCTCCTGAAAAATGACATCCTCTGACATGGATTAGTGGGTAGAATCCAAGTATGTCTGCGGTAGTTCGAATCACTGTTGCATCGCATTATAATGACCAGCGTAGAACACGACTCTGATAAAGGTAGGCAAGACAACCAGGCGTGATGCAATGGGTGGCGGGGATTGCATCAGGACGCTGGGATTACATTTCGAGGCAGAAGTGATGCAATCACAGCCGAGAGACAGGCTGGGCGGTGGAGATGCGCACTCGTATCGTCGTCGCAGCATGGTACTTTATTACGCTGTCGTCGTCGTGTCCGTTGTCATTGCATCCGTTGTCATCACGTCGTCGCGTCGTGAAAAGCAAGCGAGGGTGAGGGAAGGAGGTCGGACGAGGATAGGTGACGGGGTAAATGAGGGTGACGGGGTAAACGAGGGTGAGGGAGGGCGAGGATAAGAGGGCTGAGTGCCTCCGAGTAGGAGGGGGTGTACGTGTCATCCTTCTCCTGTCCCCGGCCCGGCAACCCCATTGTCATGCCAAATTCAACGCCAGATGAGATTCAAGCCCAGGTAATCGTGACGACGAGTAGCGAACCATCCAGTGTCTATCGATGTGGATGACGCGCACGTTTCCGACTTTGAAACGTCCTACTAAACCTTCACCAACGTGCTCACCGTCCGTTTTCAGACCTGGCGTGGAGAGGATGAGCCCGTGGATCCGGACAACCCGTCTGCAGAATACTACCTCCGTCAAGTTTCTGGCCACGAATCCGAGGATGTCGAAGACTGAATGCCTTGGCGGAAGAAACCGAAATCTCCTTTTCGAATTCATATACGGGACGTATTCTCGTTGTGGTACGCCCCGCAGCCGAGGTCGCATTGTTGCAGGAATGCCTTTCCGCGAGCATCTTGTCCGATGAGAAAAGTTGCGACCAGCCCTGCCTGGTCCGTTATCTCGACTCGGGCGCACGGGGGCCCATCTTTGTGGGCCATAGTATCGTTTACGAGCTCCGTGTGCAAGATCCTGTGGAGCGAAAACTACGTGCACCGATTCTGGAACCTGACACGACCTCTCCACCCCAAGGAGAAGAGCGCATCTATCGTTATGACCGATCCTCCAGTCCCGGAAAACGACTCATGTATGTCAGGGAGACGTGGGCTGTGGTGGTCAACAAGAACAATGACGCAGTTTCCTCCAACGCGAGAGGTCCCTGGATCGTCCAGAGTCACCCTTGACCTCAACACGTCATTCCATACATCCTGTTAAAGTGATCTTTTTTACTTGATTTTGTGCAATCGTAGCGGGCGGGGAATGCATACCAGGTATTCAATCTCTGCGCATACATGTATTGTGCCAGTTTCGAAATACGTGCGAATGCACTGGCAGGGACGAGCATGACAATGCCGACGAGACCAGGTACGCCGAGCGCACGCATCATGCCGCTTTTTGCCGCAGCCTGGTCTTGGGTCGGACGACAACCAGATATCGAGAGACCCCTAGTCTCAGCGCTCGACGCCTTCCAGGACGAGTGGCCCGGCTGAGAATTTGTACCGTTGCTCGAACGACACAAACGGGTTCATGACTCTGGATGCGACCCTGGGTGTTCGTAGAGGAGGTCACGACGTGCTGTATGAGGATCCCGAGCCCGGCGGGTTCTGTGGTCACGGTGGGAGGGCCAAGCTTTGGTGTTCAGAGGTTTGGGCGGTTGGTGCTTGGGGGCGTTATCTTGGAGCATGGCGTGCGCGGAAGGGTGAGCCGAGAGATCCATCGTACAATTCGTGACTGGAAAGGATGGGCTAAGGAGAGGTCAACGAGGTGCTACGGTTTTCTGTCATCAACCAGGGGCGCGAAACTTGGTTTTCAAAGCGGTCGTTGGCAACGTCCGGATGATACTTTTTACTCAGCCCCGGAAGAGGCCGGCCCGGGTGATATCTCACCTGGTCCCGCGAGTGTAGACGGGAACAGAGATCATACTAGGAGATATGCCACAAGATTCGCTTCATACGGTCACAAAGACCTCCCCATAAGCCACCTTAGTCACGTTTTTGCGGTATGTCCTCTAACGCATTCCGCACACCAGTCGTCCACACCCCTAACTCCTTCTCCAACGCCACGATACTCTCCCTCACCTCGCGCCCCACCTCACCACCCTCATTCTCCCGACCGAACCCGATCAGTAATTCGTTCCGCGCCTTCAACAGCGTCTCAGATGCGACTTTGAGCCTCGTCGGTCCACTGGGAGGAAAGGTCGTTGTCTGAGGTGGCGTCGATGGCGATGGCTCATCTACAGCCAGCAGCTTGCCCAATTCGGCGAGTGCGACGCCGCGCACTGGATGTCCTTCGTCCAGCACGGCAGACAACCCCGCAACGTGCCTGGCCGCCGTGCGTATACTCTCGTTTAAGACGTCCTGCAAAATCTCGTCGGAAAACGAAGCCAGCAATAACGACTGGTGAAGCTTCAGCAACGCGAGAAGGGGATGGCACGATGGGGGCAAGCCCGCCGAAGTCAAGATTGGTATCATATTTGTGGTCAATTGCTTCGCCTTCGCATAGTCTACAGGATAGAGAGCGTCATAAATGAGACAGAAATATGAGTGGATAACCGTACCACTCGATTGGAGGCTCGTTGCTTTATCTAGCGCTTCTTGTCCAATACGGACTGCATCGATAACAGCATCAGGATCGGTGATCGCAGCTTTACATGATGAACATCGAGAAACCGGGTTATCTGTCTTTCTCGGTCAGAAGATGTGGCTTATATCAACCATTTATGTACCATCGTTGGGGACAGGACAGGTTCCACCGCACGATTTGGGGCACAAAAGGGCTTCCCGGGGGTCGAAGACAATGGTTGGCGTGCACAGCGTGCACTGACAGGTAAAATTGTAGGTTTCTTCGAGGGTCTTTTGTCTTTGCGCCATCGGGAGCGTCGTGTCGATATAAGTTATCGAAACCTAGGACAAGAGGATATAGATGACTGTTGGCAGACTTCGCCGTGGGTGCGACATACCTCCTCTCCGATCTCGATATTTCGTAGAGCAATGATATTCATTATTGGTTCCTTTCCTCTTATCTTACCGCTGCGAGGGAACACAACAACTGCATTTGGAAGGCATGAATGATTCGCGAATGCGACAAGTGGAGAGAGAGTGACCCCAATAGGCGTGAGTGAGGGCGAAGTGAGGGCGAATGTATTGGTGATAAACTAGGATGCAGATCTAATGGGTAGTGAAAAAAGAGCAAGCTTGTTTCACACTTACCCTCGAAATCATGTTGACAAGGTCACCTGCAGACATGATGCCATATTCTTCGAGGTCAGAAGGTGCTGTCAGACCAAGGTATCGGACCACAGATTGAGCCAAATGGGTGTGAGCTTCAACGGCAATGGGTTGCTGCGGTGATACTTTGTCTGAGTTATCATTCAGTAACGGAAAAAACAGCAACAGTAATGATGGGGGAAAACACCTACGATATTGCATTGCCTGCATTTCTTTTGACTACAGATACAGATACACGTGAGCAATTCATTTCGCATCGACACGAAGATGATCTGACCAACCCATCCGCTATTCAGACCTTTTGCTTTCATTCGCCATAAAATACGACCTAGACATCGGACTGCATCGCTCGGAATACCCAGCGTAGCGGATGGTGCAGTCTCGGCCCATCTCTTGAGTGCACTACACTCCTTTCTGTGCATATTCCAATCAGCTTTTTGACAGATCTGGTAAAGTTAAAGTAATTAAACTGCATTGGTGTAGGTGCTCGAGAACTCACATTGTTGCAATATCTTAGCGTCCCACAACCAGAGCATCGCATAAAGGAGGAGGCTGAAGCAGTGTGAACGCACGATGAACAATGGGATTCGAGGTACGGATTAGAGAGGGTGAATACATGAGGTTCTATGGACAGGATAGTCGACCCTTCAGGACAGGATCAGCGATTCACCGAAAGTATCTGAGGATCGCCTTACCAAGTTCGAAAGACCGGCAGGTCCAGAGACCCCTTCCAGAGTGATCCGTCCGCCTGATTTCAAGAGAAGGTGGGAGCTGTGGATGGAGACCCTCTGTGTCCACCACTACATCATTCCGAACGGCAGAAATCGAGGCTTGGGATGAAGATTGCGTTGGTGTCGAGGCGATAGGACCACTCAACGCAGATACATACGATTTCGAACTTTTTGATTGTTTCTTGGACTTTAAATCAGCAAAAGACATGTTGGTACGCGTTGTTTGCTTCTATTTACCCTTAGCTTTTAGTCTGGTGACCAAATCGGATCTCTTTCAATAGGCGGGCTGGTTTCAATAATAATATAATAATAGGCTTCTGGTCACCAGACTAGTCTCAACTGTCGGACCAAGTGTGGCCTTGAGGTCTGTGTTGACAGCTCGAAAGTTGTAAGTACTAGTCTTTTTGGGTGTGTGGTTCTGACTTGTCCAAATCCAGCGGGCCCAGCAGTGGCAATTCAATCATTCCAGGTCAATGGTGCTATTCTAACTTATAACCATCGACCACACACGGGCCTCCGACCCGTGCTATTAAATGGGCTTCTTTTTGGTCCCCGGCGGAAACGAGCACGGGTCCTACCGAACTCATGCAATTATATCTGGTGATGTTGCAAAAGCATGGGTGACAGATACGATACCCCGGACTCTACCTGCAAACACACTCCATAATTCGCTTGACCTCGAATGTCCGGTATAAAGACATATGAGAAGACGCCCACAGTACGTGAAAAATTGGAATCCGACCTTTGTGAAGCGGACGTGGAGAGGCATACCCTGTCTCTGCGAGGCAAGGCCTTGACGGCCTCGTTGGCGTTCGTCGCAGGAACCGGGTTCACGCTCTTTGGGTATGCTTCCATTTGAACATATAGTGCAGCTTCAAGCTTACCCGGTGATCATGCCTGAATCAGATACGATCAAGGCGTCATGTCGGCACTGTTAACAGCCGGTCAGGTTAGTCAGCTTTCTTTTCCCTCTTCCACGTTATGTTCATTGCTTCATGCCCGAGGTAGTTCGAAAAGGTCTTCCCCCAGGTGGTCGTGGACGCAAGCCACCCTAATCACGCAACGCTGCAGAGCTTCGTGGTCGCCATATACGTACGTCGGCGTTTCGCCTGTCACCCACGCAGTGCTCACGACACCCTCGGGGGTCCACCTCTCTAGGAAACTGGGTGTCTGATCGGTGCCCTGTCGAACCTATGGCTTGGCGATCGACTGGGTCGCCGAAAGACAATCGTCGTTGGAGGCTGCATCATGATCGTCGGTGCCATCCTACAGACGACGTCGTACAGCTACGCTCAGCTCGTCGTCGCACGTATCGTCACCGGTCTCGGAAACGGACTCAATGTGAGTTAATCCAAGCCCTCGTCTAATCGTCATATACTCGTGCTGAATCCGTGTTAGACATCGACGGTGCCCTCCTATCATGCCGAATGTTCGCCCGCCGCCAAGAGAGGCAGCTTGATCATGATCGAAGGCAGTCTGATCACTTTTGGTATCATGATATCGTGCGTGACTCATCTCCCAAAGTGCTTTTGGTCTCTTTCTGGATGATCCCTGACGGTGTTGCACATGTAGTTATGTGAGCCAGTGTCGTCCTTGATCCGTTTCCCTAGCAGCTGAACTATCCATGTAGTGGGTTGATTTCGCACTGTACGTTCCAACTCTCAAATGTGAACCATGCCCGATTCACAGTTTGTAGGTACTGGGCGTCTGGGTCTTCCGCTCAGTGGCGGGTGCCCATTGCACTCCAGATCGTCCTCGCCCTAGTCATGATCTTCGGGATCGGTTTTGTACGTATTCGGGCCCACAGTATCGATGCTCATTGTTTGTAACCAGCTGCTAGCTCCCAGAATCGCCAAGATGGTGAGGTTCTTTGACACCCGTCGTGATCAATGCTCAAGCGATTCGATTAGGCTTGTGAAACATGGGCGCAACGCCGAGGCTGCAGCTGTTATTTCAGCTTTGGAAAACAAGCCATTCAGCGACCCTGAAGTCCAAAGGACGTATCACGCCATTCGGGAAGCCATGGAAATCGAAGAAGGGTCTCGCGACCTTCATGGTAACAAGGAAGCCAAAACCTCGCGTTCACAGCTGAGAGAGCTCTTCACTGGCGGGCGTTCTCAAAACTTCAGACGAGCTTCCCTAGGTGTCATCAACCAGTGCTTCCAGCAGATTACCGGGATCAACTTGATCACATAGTGCGTGTAAAGTCTTGTTTTGCTTCTTGTTCTCGACTCATCGAATTCCTCTTTCATAGCTATGCCGTCAGTTCTTTATCTTATTCAGTTTCAATTCGTGGCCTGATCAACGTCCCTTAGACACTGCTGTTCCAACGCCTCGGCCTTTCCGACGTCACGTCCCGCATCATCGCCGCTGCAAACGGCACAGAATACTTCCTTGCTTCTCTCATTGCTATCTTCCTGATCGATCGCGTCGGTCGACGAAAGCTGATGCTCTTTGGCGCTGTGGGACAGTGCCTGACGATGGTGCTCCTTGCGGTTCTTGGAAGCGTCAAAGGTAGCGCGGCGCAGGTCGTGAGCTCCGTATTGCTGTTCGTCTTCAATTCATTCTTTGCCGTCGGGTGGTTAGGCATGACATGGTTATATGTACGTCTGGCTTTGTTTTCTCGCGTGTTCGAATCTCCGAGTTTATGCGTGGCAGCCTGCTGAGATCGTGGGACTGAACATCCGTGCGCCCGCCAATGCGCTTAGCACGGGTAAGTTGGTGGTTCTGAGGAATGCTGTGGGCGAGCACTGATGTGCATGTTTAGCGTCGAATTGGATCTTCAATTTCATGGTCGTGATGGTCACGGGGCCATCTTTTAACAACATCTCGTGGGGGACGTATATCGGTACGTTTTCTGCACCAATTCATCGGTGTGGTGCTCGATAGTTCTTACTCCCCGTCCTAGTGTTTGCCGCCCTGAATGCTTTCATCATACCCGTTGTGTACTTTTTCTTCCCCGAGACTTCGGGTCGTTCGCTCGAGGGTGTGTCTACGCCGCGTTGGCAGTCTTTCTTGTTCTCTAACCATTTTCTGCATGTTAGACATGGATGTCGTATTTGCGTTGGCCTACAACGAGGGCGTTTCTCCGGTCGCTGTTTCGCTTCGGAAAGACGTACCTCCTGCTGGTTCGCTCGAAGCTGACAGGATACTAATGGGCATGTAGTCCAGCGCACAGCACATGGGGTGGTACATCTACTCATACCGTGTGGTGCCATGTATCCAGGAAGGGAAATAAGTGCCGTTGTATACCAATAAGAACACGATTGCCAGCGTGCTTTCCGCACAAAATCCAGTCCAGACTGGTTGTTACCAAAGTCAGGCAAGAACTTCACCCCGTTCAACCAAAAAAAAAAAAGACGACCCTCAACGCTCAACAAAGCCGGACAGTGGAACTACGTCGATCCCGCTTACGGATTCGGGGTTGTTGTAGTGTATCACATGTCCGGCATGATCGATGATCGACGAGAACATACATCACGGCCTCAACTCTAGCGGCGGGCTCTAAAAACTAAGGCGCCTGGTACGACAGTCTATATACAGCCAGCGTGAATAGAACGAAAAAGGTTCATGACGCCATCTGCTGTTGCTCGAGCAACACCTCTACGAACTGGGCAAACGACCCACAGACTTGATCAGGTGGTGACTCGTTCGACCTTCCTTCGTCTCCCGATCGATATTTGCCAGTTTGCACTGTCCGTTCAAACGATCAGCACACGGGAACGGATGGTATGATGTGTCGGATCGAGCAATAGATAAGAACGTACCCAAGACACGCCAGAGACCGAGTTCGACGGCGCCCTCACCAAGATCTGCGTGTACGTCGTCGCCTATCACTGCAATCCCCTCCCAGCTATGTGGGGATGGAGGCGAGTCGGGATCATCGAAATCGCGTTCGAGATCCCATAGTACGGTCTCAAAGAACGCGCGCGTGGGCTTCCCGACGACCGTTGCGGACGTTCGCGCGGCGTCCTCGAGTGCGAGCACGAACGGACCTGTGCCAAGGGATAGGGCGTGGTCGGAGGCTTCGATATAGCGTGCTTTGTGCAGGGCAATGAGCGGGGCGCGGTGGGGGGGCGGGTTCGGGCAGGGAGCTTGGGATACCGGGGTCGGGGCATCTCGGGGTCGGTCCTCGCCAACGAGGATCCGGAAGGCAGAGTTGAGATGGGCGTAGTCGAGTAAGGCAGGTGTGAGCCCTACGACGACTGCATCGTATGGCAATGATGGCGACACCAATTCGGGTACAGCAGAAGCACCAACGTCGTCGGCCTCAGGCGCCTTATCTGTGCATTCTTCCAAAGCGGAGGGTGAGAGCAGCATGTATGGCCTAGATGATCCGCCGCAGAGCACGATGAGCAGGAACGTCCGAATAGGAATCGAGACGGGATATGCCTACATACCTCTTCACCTCCAACTGCTTCAACACTACCTTGAGCGCACCAATGCTCGTCCAAACCTCCGCCCGGTGCACGTCCAGTCCGGCTGCCCGCATCCTCTTGTGCACGGCATCGCTAGACTCCTTGCTGGTGTTGCTGCAGAGACGGAAAGGGATGTGTGCGGCACGAAGTTTCGCGAGGGCCTGTGCCGCGCCAGGAATGGCTGATGATCCTATCAAGAGCGTACCAGAAATATCAATGAGCAACCCCCGTATGGCGGGAAGTTGGGATTGTGCCATCGTCGAAGAGGCGAGAGGTGTCGACGATGTCCGATCGGCCAGAGGTGGTGAAGGTCGTGGTACGACAATATCTTGATCCTCAAACGGTCAACCAAGTGATTCGATGACTCGTCTGTTGTATGTCTCCTCCACTTAGAGCGTATCCGTGTCTTTTGACCTGCCGCGAGTCGGAGCAGTTTGATATGATCTGAGCTGAAAAGACAACTCGCGCGAGATCACTCGCCATTACGACGTTGTATGAAGGTGAGGCGTCGACGATTGAAGTTCACTTAGTAGGACACACTGAGAAAAATCGATCGTGACGCGATTCCACAACTTGCAGGACTGAAAACGAAGACCCCATACAACGATACATTGGACCTTTAGCCCACTGTTCACAACCCATACTATCCCGTCCCAGCTGGAAGAGCACCATGATGAAGATGACGGATACGAGGCCCGGAGTGAGAACAACACCCTTCACTTCGTCCTCTTCCGAATCGCTACAATTGGCACCCACCCTCTCTGCCCCCGTTTCCATCAAGCTGACCCTCCAGAATCGCAAGCCTCTCCTCGAACAACCTCACCCGTTCCCTCATCTCCGCGACGCGTTCCTCCATCAGCCCGATACGCTCCTCCATCGCCCCGACAGCCATCTGAACGAGCGCCTCGACGACGACGACGTGCCATGGACAGAGCGGACAGCCCGTTTCCCCAAATACAGAGCCAACGTCGGCTTGGACCTGAACTAGCGTCACTGTCGGCATCGTACCTCAAAGCGACCATCAGACAGCGTGGACGAGGCGTCTCGGGAGGGGTGCATACCTAGTAGACTCTGGGTATCGTGGACGAGCCGGTAGACCTCTTCGAGCCCTGGGATGTCTAGATGGATGGCGGAAGACGCATGCTGGACGTCGGGGGTATAACTGGGTATCTTGGGGAGCTCGACGGCCATGGCGTATCAGATGGGATCAGGCCGGCGCTAGCTCTGGTGCTAGGACCGATAAACCTAGGTTGGATGGCGAACGGTTTATATATGTCCCTTTCTACTTGGACTGGATTTGAATACTTGAATTTCGGTGATGATGCCGATGAGACACATTGTAAACCAATCCGAGACTCAAGTGAGCGCATCGTGCTGGTCCCAAAGTGAATTGACTGGTCATATTAGTGAGGACTGCAAGTTGACCCTGGCTGATTGGTTGTACTGAAGTTGATCACGACCAGTAGCAGCGGAGATATGATCCTGAATTCCGTAAACGATATCATAACTTAGGTAGAAATGGTCCGCAGATGATACTTTATACAAGTTATCCTGAAAAAGTCCGTAAAGAATGTGTTTGAATCTCGAAAGAAAGTCCAGTCCGTCCATCATATCAGTGTCCTATCTCAACGCACCCGCTCATCTTACGCATCTTCCTGCTCCCTTTCTCGTTCCATTGCGGCAATAATCCGGTCCCGTTCCTGAGTGGCGGCGATCGCTTGCTCAGAAATGTTCACGAGCTCTTTCAGAGATCCTATAATCGAATATTATAGGCACGAGTCAATCGACGAGGAAGACGTCATCATATCAAAAGTTAATCAATTCGTCTAAACTCACGTTCTATTCCCAGCATCATCAGCGTCTATTTTCGTGCCATTCCGTGATGCAAGTCAGCCACATCCCGAAAACAACAAGCGAGTACACAGAAACGAACCTGACGAGATTCCCCGTCCTTCAGGATATCTTCCCTGGTGGAGTCAGGAACCTTCCTCCCGCCCATGACCTCGTCAACGAGACTCCAGATCGTGTCATCCACAAAATTCTCTGATTCTGTCGTGTGCCCGTCCAAGTCACCGATCAGCTGTATGTACTGTTCGATGGAGCGCGCTTCAGTCAGGATCTGCCGTGGAAGCTGCTCCAGCGACCTTTGTGCGCGTTGGACGTGCGGGTGCGGATCTGGCTTCGAAGTGGATGCGATGCCGTCTCCTGCGGCCGCGCTCGTGGCCGACAGCATATACTCGATATCCTCCGTTTCCTCGCGTTCCAACGTGGCCTGGCGGATCTTCGACCCGGTGGAGAGGGAGGTGCCCATGTGTTGTACCTTTTCCCTCACCTCGACCTTGCTGCGTTTACGATATTGCTGCACAACATGTTTGAACTTATTGCGACCAAGGATTCCTTTGTATCGGGTGGTATATGCTTCAGAAACAACTGCATACTATAGGGTTAGTGCCTAGTGGCAGAATAAACAAGCGAATTCCCACCAGAAATAAATATCGTCATAGTCGCAACGCCAATCAAAGCCCAGACTACGAAGATGGAACGACCCGCTGGCGTAGTTGGTGACAAATCACCATAGCCGATCGTTGAGAAAGCAATAAAGCCTATCGAACATCGTCAGTCGAGATTCATTCATTCAAGAAACAGGGATGCTTACAAAAGTATATGGATGATCCGTACGTCCAACCCTCAGTCACTTTGAAGATAGCAGCACCACCCTATGTGTGATAGACTCGATATGTCAACATATCACTTTTTATATGTGTTAACCCACCATCCAAAAAACGAGAAACCAACCCCAGCTCAATCCAGAGCGTGTCATGTATGCCTTCTTCTCGGTAACAGCCACGTCAGCTCGATAGTCTCCCGAATCTTCAGAGTTTGTTTGCAAACTTCCGGAACTACCCTGGTAGGCCATCTGGCCATCTTCCGACGAGGCATCCTGGTCGCCATATCCGCTTGGAAGGGGACTGCCACCAGACTCGTAGATGAAGAAACTAAACCTTGTGAGAACCGCAGCCATAGCAGCCAACCGACGATGCGTTGGAGATTCAGGGGCATGATCGCCACGCTGATAGACCGAATGAATCGTGAACCAAGACGGCAGAGGATGATGGTCGACTCCGAAAGCGTGGTTACACGCATCTTGATCATATGTTTCGTAAAAGTCTGCGGGAAGCAAGGTATCGAGGGGTACGCCTGCCTCAAGGGCTGCAGCCTCAAGTTGACACCGCGGAAGGGCCCACAAGTTAAGTTTCATACCGCGCCGGGGCCCGTGGTTGTTGCGTGGGATCCTCCTGGCAGTCGATAGAATCCTCCGATGGACATTCCAGAAGCAGCGCTCGAGCTTGGACCAGAGAGACTTGTGATCGCTTGTGTCGTCTGGAATCCAAACAGGAGCTTGTCGCCGCTGCAGACGCCATATGATGGAATGTCTCCATCGTTTCCCGGCACGTCTGCGACGACGAATGGCTCGCCTCCTTTCTTGAATCCTCAATAGCCGCTTCCGATAACTGAAGTCAAGGCCTTCCAAGACAGTTTCGCGAATGCATCCAACCACGAAAGCGATATTGACCACGCCCAGGGTGGCATAAAAGCAAATGAACACTCTGGAGCTTCTGCTGTTGGGAACGATGTCCCCAAAACCAATGGTCTCGATGGTTACAACCGTGAAATATAGACCATTGATGAAGGTCAGGTCGAGAAGGAGCGCATTAGCGAGAGCGCCAAGCGCAAGGTAGCAGAAGAGGCCTATTATGATGATGACCAAAGATCTTTGTCTTCGGGTCAGCCCACTGCCTGTGATGAACAATAAACCGGGAGCCGTCGCGAAGGTACAAGTGTGGAAACCCACCACTTCGCTTAAAGTCGCGGATGCGAACGAGGTCGATGATGAGAGTCACGTTTGTGAACATGGACACGATCGTGGAGCATAGAGTCATCCAAAACGCTTGATTGTATGAATTGTTTTCCCTTGTCGCTCCGAAGGCAGCGAGAGCCGCAACATTGATCATATCTGAACACAGCAGCTGAGGGACGACACGGGAGATGGAATGATGAACATACCATGTGTTGAGAGAAACAGGATGCACAAAATGGTCATGGTCTTGATACGCTTCTCCAAGAAACGCATGATCAAGCAGGCGTTGGCCAAGACTGCGCAAAATATGCTAATTGCAACTCCAATGTCAAGCAACGGCGTGTTAGGCTTCGAGGTCATGGCGGAGTTACCATCGAAACGAGTGTACCAAGATCCCGTTAACGCGGGTATCTCTAATAGGATGGAGAAAGGGATGGTGATACCAGAGAAAATAGGCAGGAGTCGATAGTGGGGTATGTACGCTTGTATCTCTTCTTCGTCACTCGGGGAAGGAGCCAAGAACGACCATACTCGGGAGAGGATGCGACGTGGAGCGCGAGGGTTTGCGTCTGGTTTCTCGTCCAAATGGACAAATTCCTGGTCGTCGTCATGCTCCGAATCCAGGTTGCCGTCGTCGACCGTTCCATCGCCAGGCGCTGTGTCATCGTCATCGCTTCCTTCTTTCTCCGAGTCCTCAATGGCCGGGGAGCCGTGCGAGGGTTTCTCTTGTACACCTTGCGGTGTACCGACGCGTTCTTCCTCGTCAGGGGTGTCTTCCTTTAGCAAATGGGTTAGAAACGCTTTCAAGTTCATCGAGTGATCAGTTCAGGTGAACGGAGAATAGACATGGATAACGGGAAAATAAAGTTCCAAGAGCACAGCTGGGTCCATCCGAATATAAGACAAAGTGTTGAGCGGAAATTGGTCCGAGAGCGTCACAGCCGAGACTTACCCAGGATCGGATATCGGAATTTCGGTGCCGGGGTAAAAAGGTTATGTTACCACCCAGGCGCTGATCCGGGTCCTTCAGTGACGGTGCCACCAGAAAAACGGTCCTATTTATCGCTTACTGTCTTGTACTGATCACCCGAGTCGTTTTCCTTTCTTTCTAGACTTGCATCGAAACGTTTTCCACTGCGCGCTTCGCATGCCGACTATCTACGTATACATTTCAAATCGATTCGTACCTAGGGTGACTCTTGGCATGGCCCGGTTACGTCGAAGTACGTCCTTATCGCTGGGAGTTCATTTTGACACTGATCTGTCGTTGAAATTCTGTTCAGCAGCCTGCAACGAGCTATCGTCTCACAACCCTAACACCAAAAGAGAAGTTCGTGGAGCTGAGCTTGAGAAACGGCCGGAATGCGTTTTTGTGCGGTCGCTTCATGCAAGGTTTCAAGCAAGATTAATTGTGATTCAGCCACCGTATAGTCTGGAGTAGCCCAGAACCAACACTGCCGTTCGGTGCGGAACTTGCGAAGTTGTGCTAGGAATCAGCCGGAGTCTGCCGAGAGCCTTATTACACGCTCCACGTATCACCCACAACGAAGTTCAGTATGGCAGAAATCCTTGCAGAAATTAAGAAAATACCCCCAGTCACGCGCTTCCTCGTGCTGTCGTCTCTCGGGGTCACCATCCCTGTCATCGTTGGCTTCATGCCCGCGCGCACGATGATATTCATCACTCCCCTCGTTACAAGAAGATGGGAGGTGAGCAAGTTGCTTCCAGTCTGCGTTAGCTCCTCTAAAGGTCTGCTAGGTTTGGAGAGTCTACACTAGTTTGTTTTTCGGCAGTAAGTACACGCTAGCCCCCAATGCTGTTCGCACCTCAATTCCGATGGACTAGCAACACAGCTGTCATACTTGTTCCACCTCCTGATGTTATAGTTGAGTTCTTCGAAGCCTTCGTACGTGTGTTTAAACCGACCGACGTGCGGATGTTCCTCTAGCCGAAATTCAAATAGTCTTGAATCTACGCACTATCAGCGTCGATCGTCAGACTATGCTTGGCAGCTCTTCTTTGCTTCCTTGGGAGTCGTCGTTAGTCTCTCAGCTCTCACAAATCCTATGACGTGTTCTGATCCGTTTTAGGCCCTCAACCGTCCATTCGAATCAGTGGTTCACGACCACGCCTTCCTCAATTGCATCACTTACTTGATGTGTGCGTTGTCCCCACCGGGTGCACAAACGTCTGTCATGGGCCTTGTAACCGTCCCTGTCAAGTACTTCCCATACGTTCTTCTTGCGTTCGATTTCTTCAGTGGCCGGGTACAAGAGAGTTTGACTGGGATGATCGTTGGCCATCTCTGGTGGTGGTTGGTATGGGGTTCCGGCACCGGGGCTGGGAGCGTGGAGCAAGGGAGGTTTGCCGCCTGGGCCAACGCACCAAGATGGCTGAAAGATTTGTTCGGTGAACGTGGGGGAGAGCGCAGAGCCACTAGCAGAGGCGGTTACCAAGTCCACACTCCTGCACGGCCTGTCGGGCAAACGACAGGTGGTCGGACAACTGGATATAATTGGGGTTCCGGTAACCGCCTCGGCAGCGAGTAAGGGAATCGCGTAGCACTTGTGACATGGCAGGCAGCGTTTTGATTTCCCAATTGCCTTGTATCTAGGTCTATAGCTATCCCTTCCAGCCGTACTCGTCCCAATACGCCCTCATCCTGCCCAAAACATCCGATTGTCCGTTTTTCTCTAACCAGGCCATCAGCGTCCTCATCTTGAGTACGGACAACACGCGTCCTTTGCCACCCACGATACTCTCGACCTCTTCTACCGTGCTCCCTCCGTCCTTTCCTCTCTCCTCTCTATCGAGTAGTTGAATCACACCGATCACATCCCCTCCCGCTGCCTGGATCGACTCGATGGCCTGCCTGACAGCCGTGCCAGCAGTCATGACGTCATCCAAAATGAGCACCTTTTTCCCCTGCACAGGCACCCCGACGAGTTTCCCGCCCTCCCCGTGACCTTTTGCCTCCTTGCGATCGTACCCGTACCCGTACGACCTACCGTGCTTGGCGCTCAGTACGAGCGCAGTGCAGGCCGCGAGCGCGATCCCCTTGTAAGCCGGCCCAAAGATAACATCAAACGCGGGGACTGTGCCGGTGTCGAGCGCATCGACAATCGTGGCCGCGTACGCGTTTGCAATCGTGTCGAGTATTTTACCGCTGCTCATGAGACCGGCGTTAAAAAAGTAGGGCGAGATCCTGCCAGAAAACTACGTTGGTCATGCGATCGGTATTTTGCCAGATGTGGAGGGCGACCGTACCGTCCTGATTTGAGGGTGAATTGGCCAAACTTGAGCGCCCCGACTTCTTGGGCTTGGGCGAGGAGTTCCGTTTGATATGTTTGTATGCCGTCGGTGGACATGACGGTAGAGTGGTTCTTGACAGGAAATGGATCGAGGGCCGGTGTTGATGTGATCAGATCAAGATCAAGAGGCGATTAACCTTTTTTGGACTTGTACCCCTGACCAGCGCAAGGCAACGACCCGGAGCCAAAATATGCGTCCAAATGATCGTGGAGCATGTCGATAGAGTGACGCTACTAGTTAAGGTATTTGACTTGGCATGGGGAGCCACATATATTAGTTGACTTCAAACGACAGTCGTGTGATATTGTATATGCCCTCCACGTCGTCAGATCATATTACCACAAACCAAGTACGGCATCTTGTGATGGACAACACGGCCCCCTCGTCCCAACCGGCCAGTAGATCGTTCCGTGTCATTTGCATTTACATCCTAGTTTATCCTGTAGCTTCGGGCGCGCATTTGACCTTCCGCCGACTTCGCGTCGGGGCAGGATGGTCGATGGCGTCAGAACTTAAGAGGTGGTTGGCCACGACGAGGGCCTCTGAGAGTCGGGCCCAATTGGCCCAGACGAGCTCAGCGGTTCAATTGCTCGAGGTTCTTACGACAGCACTGATTGACTGGCAATTTGAGAACGCGGGATTGAGCTCGACCAGTTCGGGCAGCTCAGACCAAGGGACCGGGGCCGACGAGAGGAACCGTGATGCGTGGATGCCATGGAGGCGAGATGGGCTCCGTTTTCTTTGGGGCTGCGGAGATTTGACTCGTCATCCGACGTGTCGACTGTGCTTTCAGAGCGCAAGGTGGTTTCGACCGAACACCGTGATGCCCATTGGATTTCGCATTATGTATTTCCCCGCTCGACAGAAACGCAGCACCGGTGGTTACGCAGTCATACTAATCATTTGATCCAATAGACAATAGCTAGAGTGGGTAGCATAGATATAGGCCAAGCATACGTTCGACCTACTACCACGAACGTCAGCCCACTTGAGACGCAACGCGAAACGGACGAACCTCAAGCGCAAATCATGTAAGGAAAACTATTGGGACTCATCGGCACGCACAGTAACGGTTCGCAGCAAGGACCCCTTGTGCCGGCCGGCCAGTCGCAGATTGTGCCATAACCTTGACATTCAAGTTGTTGCTCGTTGGACTGTGCAGAGCCGAATACCAGTTGCTGCGCGTTGGGACTGGTTTCGGTGAGAGGCGAGCCTAGGACGAAGGCGAAGAACGAAATGGCGAAGAACGTCAGAGCGAGGCGCATGATGGGACGGAACTTCGTGATGACACTCTAACACAAGTGAACATAGCGTAGCCTCTCCTTCCAACTTGAACTTGTGTAAGATCGAACCTAATTATGTACTCAATGATGTAGCGCCATGCGACAGGAACCTAGAACAGCTCTTCCTCCTCCGGTTTCCAGTTCTTGGTCATATCCCAATAACCTGCCAGCTTCTGTCCAAGCGCTTCCTTCGCAGCTCCATCTGTAGGACAACTCCTCGGCTTGAAGTTGCTGAACGCGCGCTCTCGCAGCAGACCCTCCCAGACAAGGTAACATGCGTTATCCTCGAGCGATCTTACACCCTCCCCTTCACCATTCATGACTTCATCCGCTCTTCCTTTCCCTTTGCTTTCTACGCCTGCTTCCTCGTCACCCTCCTCAATCTCGACATCCTCTCCTCCACGAGGGCGGGCCGCCTCCGTCCAAGCGATACGGTGCAACATCAAGCGCTTATATTGTCGGATAAACTTTTGCGCGCCCTCGACGAAAACCATACTGAATCCAGGGTTGAAGATACACAAACCGGTCAAATTCATCTGTTCTGCATTCTTCCGGACTTTGAAGCGCTGAGCAGGATCCGACAGATTTTTAACCCTGCGTTTCGGAAACATGAGACCAAAAGATACGGAAGGAGAGATAGTAGATAGACGTACTTGAATACGGCACCACTGATGCCTTTCTTTTCTTCCTCCACCTTCTTGTTCTCCACCTTCTCACGCCGCTGGTCATCGGTAAGCTTGCGCTCGGAATTCATCTTTTCATGCGTATGCTTCCTCATAGCGACTTCACGCCGCACACGAGCCTCGACTCGTGTGGGATCTTGAACCGCATCTGAGGTCAAGACCTTCATCAAATTGGCGAGGCGCACTGTAAGGTATTAGCGACACGCCTTGTCGATCATACTGTGCCAAATACCTTTAGGAGGATCAGGGGGAATAAGACCCATCCGGATACGGTCACGCTTATCCTGCAGTTCCGCCTGGCGACGTTGCTTCCTCAACTTCTTTTTCTCCTGTAGTGATGTTAGAAACAAGATATGAAAAGGGTAATGCGACGTGCCTTTGTGGTTAGTTTGAGTGGCTTGAGGCCAATTTTGGCCTTGTCTCCAGGAGCGGGAATAGGGATGGGGTGTTGAATATAAAGCGTGACCGGCGAGTCTGGAGTGCGGATGCTGAGATTTTCGAGACCGTATTCAAGGTCGTCGTAAGTCTTGTTTGGTAGCAGAGCGGCATCCCACCACTCTATATCTGGTGGTGCCTCACGCTACGCACGGCGTTAGCTCCATTAGGCTCAGCACGAAGACACCCACCTTGATGTTCTTTTCCAGAGTCTCGAATTCAGAGTCCAACCCTGCCTTGCGGGCACTCTCCGCAATACGTTGCTTCAGTGCCTCGAGTTGAACCTCTTGTCGCATCTGGTTCCCAAGTTGCACATATTTGCCCTTGGGGTTAAACCTAAATGAACGCCCAGCTCGCTCTTTCGGAACACCCTCGAAACCGCTATCTTTCACTACCGAAGGTCCCGAGGAATATGGGTTGGATTTGACCTCCGCAACGGGAACCGGTGTAGGAGCAGGGGGAGGAGTGGGAACATTACGAATATTTGCCTGACATCCTGAGTTAGCAAAAAGGCCCTCAGCCACAGGAACTGATATCGTACCTTGATAGATGCAAACTTGGGTTGCATTGGTTTGTACTTGTCCTTCTTGGACTGAGGGGCGACTGGAGTAGTCTCGAGCAACAATGGATGTGCACCAATCTTCAACCCTGCTCCTTGTTGCGCTGGCTCAGGTGGCTTGTTCTTCTTCCCCGTCTGAGGCATCGACTACGTGGAGTCGTTGGCCAACGAGGTGCAATGACACCACGATCACGCACCATGTAAGGATTGTCTTTGACAGCGAGTTTGCTCTGAGCTTCCGCGACTCGACGTTTTGCCTCGGCAACTTTGCGCGAGAGGTCGTCCATGTTGGGCATCGCGGGAAGAGGCGCAGGGGAGGGGCTGGAAGTCTTGACGGGTGGAGTTGAGACGATGGATGGCTTTGCTGGAAGACCTGGGATGCCACTTTTCATCGCAGCTACCTTGGCAGCGATTTCCGCCCGTTTTTGAGCGATGAGCGCATCTCCTGATGGCTGGTATGATTGTAAGTTGGAACGTCGGTGGGGACAATGAAACTCACCGCAGGCGTCGAAGGGCCGTTAGAGGGAGTCTGTGAAAGAGCAGAAAGGTTATAGAAACACGTCAGAACGAGGTGCGATAGGTAAATTCACCTTGAAAGACAAAGAAAGCACTCACAGCATCGCTGGAAAGAACATGTAAGTCAGATATTCAGCAACTGAGAACTTGTCTTACCTTCTTAGTTTCTTTGCGACAGAAGTCTCGCCGTTGCCCTCGAATGCCCTCTTCCTGTCGCTCATGGCGGTGACCAACAACCCTTGGTGGGGTCTGGATGCGGTGACCATAAGTTGCATAACCCCTTAAAGGGGGGTCTCGCGACTCGTATTTTCAGAACAGCCCACTTGTATATCGACTGTGATGTTCTCGTTCTTTTCTCTAAGACAATCAGTGTCAAGTACTTTTGGTGCGCGTTTCCGCCATCAAATTGCCCCGCGCAAGGTCAAGTACGCCAAACGCCAGAAAGGTCGCATTCCTATCCCCACAGGTGGATCTACCCGCGGCACGACGCTCGCGTTTGGAGAATATGGAATAAGAATAAAGGGAGAGGGCGTGCGGTTTACTGCGAAGCAGCTTTCGACCGCAGAGGAGGTCATAAAACGGGCCATCAAGGTCGTAAAGGGCGCAAAAGTGTATCTGCGGGTGTTCCCAGACATCCCCGTCTGCATTAAAGTGCGTTTGTATCCAACGTGCGATCGTCGGTTGTGCTAATATCGTATATATTCAGGGTAACGAGACGCGTATGGGTAAGGGCAAAGGAACGTTCGAGTTTTGGGCGACTCGGTATGATTTTGCTCGCTCGACGTGTGTTGCACTAATTTCAATGCGCTCCAGGGTTCCTACTGGTCGAGTCATCTTCGAGGTTGGAGGTGTTCCCATCCGTGAAGAGATTGCGCGGGAAGGTTGGTTGTCTCACGCAGTTCTTACCTTTGTACCGTCTGACGTCTTTGCAGCTCTCCGCCTCGGGGCTGCCAAGTTGCCAACTACCTATGAGTTCATAACTCGCAAGGCACCACCGCGGTTAGGAAACGTACTCATTGAGCCTCCTTCTGTCTCCATTCCCCCTCCACCTGTTGTTACTCTCGAAACAGCTCAGGGATCGTAGACTTTGGCAGCTCTTGCTAATGGTGCATAGAATTTGTGATGTAACTCAAGCCCAGCTTGCGTGTGAATGTCACTCCCCTGAACATCATTTTGCAAGGTATGATCATACGTCACAACTCCCCTGCTCAAGCATGCGGAATTGTTCAGGGGGGTTTTTTTTTTCAATGTCACGGAAGCGCTGCTTTGCATTGCTGGGGTATGTATGGCGCTTTCAGGTGGTCGACGCCGTGGCTCTAGACCGGACCACACGGGAAGATACATCGAATTGATAACTCGA
>JBBPLL010000040.1:0-99865 GCA_038089755.1 Leccinellum rugosiceps | reverse complement strand
CGATCGACATGACGTGGCACCACAGCGCATGGTACACCACCACTTTGACGAACAACACGACGTGGCACCATGGCGTGCGGCACTACCACCACTGGCACCACCACGTCGATGAATATTGACGAATGCATGAAGTGGCACCACCACGGTACCACCACCAATGGCATGCCACGACGTGATGACAATGCACAATGCATCATGCATGATGAAACGACGAGAATAAGGAGGGGGATGTCATGGTGAAACGATGAGGAGGATGAAGGGGCATCCCCATTCTATGACCACGAGCAAACATCCAAGCTATGTGCTCGTTTCATTACAATCTTTTTGCGTGTCCAGACTCTGGAGTGTGTTCCTCCTGAAATATCACTCGTCGGCGACCTTCGCTGCCTTGTCATGCTCTTAGTTAGTACTTAGAGGGAACTTATGTGCATACAGAATATGATGTAGGGTATATACATTCCATGACTTGTCTATATCGCGCCCACTACTATTGGTTTGGGGCACCATAGTGTGCAAGCAAAAATGTGGTGTGTACAAGCAGAAACGCAGTGTGTACGAGTAGAAACGCGGTATGTACGAGCAGAAACACAGTGTGTACGAGTAGAAATGCGGTGTGTACAAGCAGAAACGCGGTGTGTACAAGCAGAAACGCGGTATGTGTGAGCGGAAACGCGGTGGGAATTTTTGTGCATTTTTAACGCCATAGTATTCAGGGTAAAACGACAGGTCATAGTAAATGGGGTACTTGGCAATACAACTTTGCGGAACATCAGACGCCGGCGGAGGGCAATACTCCTTTTGAAGACTCGACTGCCATCAACAGGGAGCTTTATTGATAAACCTATACAAAAGTCCATCAATTGTTATCGCTGTTTCTCGACAAAACACTACTCACATGGGCTTTTACAACAAAAGAAAAGTCGGCGAGGAATCAAGGGTCAGACGACTTGGATCTTGAAAAGAATCTTATCACTCGGGGATGCTCACATGATCGTGAGATGAAAGAACATTTTTTGTAGGGTGCCTGATTTTTGTTTGTAATAAAACCCACTTCGTGGGAGTCGGGGAAGGTGGCGGGCATCATGATACTGGCAGCGCGACCGCAAAGTACTCTAAGGAATTCAAGCTCATGATGGTGTCAACTACACTGACGACCGACTTTTTGTCAGCCGAGTCAGCACCAACTCGGAGCGCTGATCGTCAACATAAGCCGTTGGTACTACAAGTGTACATGAAATGACCTCGGGAAACTATTTCCCAAGGACCCGCGACACTTCTTCTAGACAGGTAGACTCTACGCAATGCTCGCAGCAATCAGCTCTTCTAACTTCTCCGCATCCATCCCTGGAATTCTAGGTACAACCTTGCATTCGAACGGAAGAGGACGTCTGTACATGGCAAGGATTCAGTACCACGTGTGAAAACAGGCGAAGGATCCTCTTCGTTCTTTACTCACGAGCCAAGCCCACTCGAAAACTTTGGTTCGATAGTGATTTCTGTCCCGTTCTCGTCCAGGGGCTTTAATATTTTGAAGACCGCCAACATCTTGGCAATCACAGACCATACAGACGTGTCCGCAAAGTGTCTCCCGACACAGATGCGTCTGCCAAATCCGTATGCGATGTGTTCGATGTCGTTGGGTTTCAGGGAATCATCGTCATTCAGAAATCGCTCTGGTATGAACGCATGTGGGTTTGGGTATCTAGATTCGTCGTGTGCCATCGACCTACATCAAAATGGGGCAATCAAAGATCATTTTTAAGAAAGTAAGAAATATACCAACCACAGGTTAGTCAAGAGGATGGCACCTGTGACACTGGGCATCAATATACTCTCGCTCAGTTATAAATATTAAATGTATGGGTTACTCACCCTTTGGAATGTGGAATCCATTATATACATAGTCATTCATGGTAGCATGGGGAACCGCTTTGCGATTCAAGCGATTTAACAGTAAGAGTTGATGAAGGATGAAAGATACTCACACAGTGGAGTGAAGGGATTATATCTGAACGTTTCTCGAAAAATGGCATCTACAAAGGGTAACCGAGGCCGATCGTCCATTGTCGGTAGTCTGTTCTTGCCCACCACAGCATCGATTTGTGCTTGCGCTTTTTCTTGTGTCCCTGGGTTCAACATCATCATGAGAAAGAATGTCATTAGGACTGAGTGGGACTAAATTCCAGCATGGTCATGTAAAGTCGCCATGAATATACACTTGTGACGTACTGTCTCCGACGCAGCTATAAGTGTAGAGAACAGAGAGGGGAATGAATAAGGATCAGGAGATGCGCGGAAAAACCATACCAAGAAAAGCGGACGCAGTCGCATCCTTAATTCCTTTTGTCCATGCTTCGTCTGGTACTGTTCCTTTCTCCTCCATACATCGCATCGCATCACGTACCATGGACGGTGTAACACTGCATCCCCCCTTGACGGAATATAACCAAATGAACGCATGAGATGATGTACGGGGATCTCACCGCTCTCTGTAGTGCATAGTCGAATGCTGTCTCAACAGAACGTCTTGCAAGCTTGCTGGCCATCACCATGTCATTTTTGAACGACATTCCCGGAAACCACGCAGGAAGATTCAGCACTAGAAGCCATCTGTAATCATTATATAGCAAGGGTGAGATGTACTCACGTATCGGGAATGTTGCCACAACGATTGCGATGTCGGGACGCACTACAGATATGGCAATATCTTGCACCTTCGTCGCGAGCTGGAAAAGTTCATCATCCTGATTTGGCGGATCATAATCATATGTGGCACACAGAATGACGGAGGCCGTGTATCTGGATATAAATGTCAGATTGTGTATATCACTGTAGGTTACCTAGCCACCACCTCGAACACCTACTCGAACACATGCTCGTCAAACTGTTGCGGGGTATGTAATAGACGTCGGAGGAGCTGGCATGCCTTGTTGTGTTGAATAGGTAGAAATCTCGAGACGGAATCAGTCCGGAATGTCTGGTGGAAGAATCGTCTGTGGAGTCGCCATTGGTCGCCATAAGGCAAAAATATAGTGTTGAAACCTATCCCACACCTAGTAGGATGATGAAGTCTAAATTCACTGACCAATATGAGAAGAGGTCCTTACAGTTCATTGGTGATCAGATAAGGGCGGTCTGAATTGTTCGAGGAACCCTTGTCGAGCAAATCCTTCGCGACCTTTTCCGAGTTGATTATGATGATATCTTTGCCTAACAGTCGAGAGTGAACTAAATCGCCTATAACGACAATGAGTCATCTTGGTATGCTTCAGTATGCTTCGGTGACTTACCGTACGTTTTTGCCCATTTGTGATAGGTTAACCACGGGGCGTTCGTGTCTATTCCAATGACATTTCCGATCCATGGTAATCCCGGAGGACCAGGGGGCAATGAGCGAGTTGTATTCCAAAAATATCGTCTGCTGATGTAGATCATAGCAACTGCGACGCATCCAAAGCCAATCGCACATTGAGCAGTGGTGGAAGCCGTCATGACGCAGGTGGATGGCAAATTCTATAGACTGCTGCAAAGCCTCATCATTTTATGGGCCGACACCAGATTGACATATCTTCTGTCTATCAATGGCGGGTCGGTTGGAATTGAGCCAATACCTCAGGTATCCATGTAAGGTACTTACTGTACCTGCGTTTCGGTGTTCCCCTCTGTTAGCACCGGGATCTTCCATGCGCTGGTCCTAAAACGCCGGAACGTCAGGTTTCGAGGTTGAACTGGACTGCCATTTCCGTTTGGTTCCTGTCGCGTGCGGTGTTTCAGCGCCACTCGAAATCAAGTTAGTGGACTCAGGTCTACCGTTCGCGTACTGGATCCGTCGGTTAGATGTACGCGAACGTGTCAGCTTGACTTGGGCTTTTCGCCACCGACTCACAGCGGAGTTGAGTATCATTGGTTTGATAGTATGAAGGGGAAGCTAAGGCTGGTAGGCGCTGAGCTGACACCGGAGTCGGTTGTCGGCCCGCGTCTCCGAGGATTAAGATGGGTATCTGGACGAGCGTGGACAGTGCAACTTAGTGCGATCTTCCGGCCGAGGTTGGTGACTCGGACGTGTGGATGAAGGTTTGGAGAGGATTCCACCCCAGGTCAGGCCCAATGATTATGATGATTGGCAGCTTCGGAACTATGACACATCGACATTATTACTGGTAGACAAAAAGGGACGTGTAGAGAATATACGAAATCGTAACATAGTATAGGGGATTAGTTTGTTGCTAGAGACACATCAAAAGATAAATTACTCCAAAACTTCATGTACAAACCAATCAGAACATTAGAGGATTAGGGGTGGGGGTTTGAACAGTAGCCGTTTCTTCAAGCGAAAGCTTCGTGGATCCTGCTAAGTTCTTCCCCCACGCAATCACTCCTCGGCTCAGTCTCCTGGCAACGATAATTAGATTCCTCATCTTGTTGCTTGGAAAAGTGGCTTGTGGCTTTTGAGAAGCTTCTGTCTGAGGAATGTCCATGTCCATGAATGACCCGGGGGTGGTGTTCTCTCCACGAGGCTCGTCATACAATGGCACCGCGGGGCAAATTTGCGACGCGACGTTCTGGTGAAGTAGAGCCGGTCTCGACAGAGATTGAAAAGAACTCGACGGGTGACAATCATTTGCAGGATGGGACGGGCTTCGACGCAGGTGTTCGTGGTTCGAGTGTTGTTTCTTCGAGCGCCGTGGAGGGGGAAGGGAAGGACATTTATCCTTCCGCTGTACAACATGATTGGATGACCGCCCTTCAGACTCTGACTCGCGAGGATTACTTGGCGCATACGCTTCTAGCTTCAGCAAACTGCGTTCCAGTCTGTCAAGCGAGGAACATCGGTTGGGCTGAGGACTGGGTGCCGGCTTCGGAGGAGGTTCCCGAGGGTGAGCGAATGTCTTATCGAGATCAATCGCACATCGATAGGGGGGATCAAGGAGTGGTGGTTCGAAGTGGAACACTTGTCCCTGACGTCGATGTGAGGATAGAGACGGACGGACAGCATTGGAGGTCTTGTGACGAGGAACTGGCACTGCAAACTCTGTAGATCTGACTGACGGCTGCTTCTCAATGAGCATGTGTACAGCAGAAAGGTCTGCGTGTGGACCGATACTCGAGGAGATAGCATTGTTCGATGGACTGTTGGTAAGCTGTGGAACGTTCCTTTGCTTGCGAGACGCAAGGGATTTGGTGGGGGGGAGGCCAAGGGGTAGAATGTCGGATACTTGTTCCGACCCATCGGGAACAAGGGAACCACCGTCTCCAGGCAGAAGATGATCGTCATCTGCGGCCAGCCCGACAAGAAGGCTGACTTCGTGAATGAGAAGGCTACAACGCGATGGATCTGACAGCTCGTTTGCAGTCGCGATGGTGGGCTGAGTGGTTTCCCAAGAGAAGTAGTCGGTTGCATTCTCTGATAGCACTGGCGGGACCCGAGGTATGTTGCGAGGGCAAAGCGGCGGGGAGCTTTCGAACCGGTCGTACATATTTCCCCGCCGGCCTATGTTCCTCAGCTGCACTCGCTCTTTGATCATGTCCTCCCCGGACAGATAATATGCGCCAGCGGCCGGAGGTGAAAGCGAGGGCTGCAGAAGTAGGTGAGTGATAGGCTACGGTGTGTGGTGGATCCACCGGCTACCTTGTCGAGATGGAGATCAATCTGGAGAGCAAACTCGTCCGGGCTGATGATGGTCGGGGCGGGGGAGAAACAGGAATCTGGAGTCGGCGGGGACGGATGATCTTGAGTCGCCGAGCTTGAGGACGGCGAACCAGTCCCGATACTGAAGAAGATAGGGATTGGATAGGCATGGTGATCGGGGGGACGGAAAGATACTCACCTCCACGCGGACGAGGGCGAGGACGGGAAATCGTCGAGAACGAGCGGGCAGGGAGATGGCGACATGGGGAAGAGTTGGAGCGGTGCGGACGGAGACTTTTAAAATAATATCACTCGGAGAACGGTGCCGAACCCGCCGCTCTCGTAGAGAATTTGATCAGGACAAGGAAACAGAGGGGAATTTCGAAATGTCCTGCGGAGCAACAAGGAAACGTGTCGATCACTCGCACGTGTCGTCGTCGGAGGAGAATTTCGAATGTCTTGCATAACAATCGACAGGTTAGGAGTACTACAAAAACAAAGTCATCCTCGCACAACTAATATGCCTTCTTCCCCGCCGTCAGCTGCAGATGAGCACTGTGTTCGTCGTAAGGCACCTTCGTGACCGGTATCTCTCGCCACAAGTCGGGCGTGAGGAAGGCGTATGTTTTAGTGATCTGCAATGAGCATGAGATTCGTAACAGGGGATCAAGGGTGAACCATACGGCAAGAAACGTGGCTTTCAAAAAGTTGCCCATCGTTGCCGTCGATCCTTTGGATTGCGTGTAGCAGTCCTCCACACCAGCCAGCTGCAACAGTCGCTTCGAGGCAGGTGCGGCGACGATACCAGTACCTCGCGGGGCAGGGATCAACCTGCACATGACGGACCCAACCTTGCCGCTGACCTTGGACGGCACCGTGTGGGGCTCACCAAGGGCAGCACCCCAGTAACCTCTTCGCACTGGGATCACGGACAATTTTGCGAGGATGATAGCGCCGCGGATAGCGGTGGCAACTTCCTTGGCGCATTTGACGCCCAGTCCGACATGGCCGTCGAAATCGCCGATGGCGACAAAGGCTTTGAAACGTGTGCGCTGACCTGCACGAGTCTGCTTTTGAACAGGCATGATTTTCATGACTTCGTCCTTGAGCTTTGGTAGGAAAAAGTCGACGATCTGGTATTCTTTGACAGGAAGAGAGAAGAGGTAGATCTCTTCCATAGATTTGATTTTTCCGTCCTTGACTAGACGCCCGAGTTTGGTGACGGGGACCCTGCAGTTGGTGGTTGGATGGTATCTTCGTACAAGGATGACACCACGAACCATTCTTTTTCATCATCTTTGCGACCGCCACGACGCGGACCACGACGGCCGCGACCACGGTCACCACGACCCCGTCCGAATCCACCTCGTCCTCGTGCTGCATCAGCCATATTTGTTTTCGAAAGGTACTGTGCATAAGATCAGTGAGCCATGACATCCAACCCGGAGTGAAGACATCCAGCTGCAGAGCGGCCAGAAAGCATCCGGTCATTGCAGGAATTGCGACGCAGTGCATGCTGTCGCAGTGGACTGGATGCATGAGAAGGATACTCACCGGACTGGAAGTTGGCGATGTCGAGTATACTGTTGGTCTGTATTCCTGAGGGAGGTCTCTTCCTCCCGCCACGACCTGCCCTGAACTGGCGTCGGAGACCCCCGACACTCTGTCCCCCCGCTGTTTCTCCTCCACTTGAGACGACCGTCTGAAAAACGGACAGAGAATGTTTTCGACCCCTCTCGCACGTTTGGGAGCAGAACGGGTCCTGTCCGAGGCTTGTTCGTTGCGGAGGATAGAGACAGTGTCCGGGGGACGGATTCACGTTCCGGTGTCCTGACCTGCAGCCAGGCAACGCTTACACCATTACTACCAGCACCGTCATCCAGCCACAAACATCAAAGGCACCCTTCCTTACTCTCTGCAACTATCCGCAACGCTCATCCTACTACAGCTCCTTTTCATCGTCTCCCACCCGTTTCACCAGTCACGTTGGAACAACATGTCGCAGCCTTCCATCTCGAATTATACGAAACAGCAATTTAGTCTTTGCCCCACGTTCGTACCCTTCCACGCTCACCTACACTCGTCCCTCACATCTATTTTCTGATTCAGCAACGGCCGTCATGCCGTTGGAGATGGGGCTTTCACTTGCGACAACTCTCCCAGTGTGCTTGCCGTGTGCCACATCCAGGGCACCGACGACATGTTCTATTACTCTACTACGTTCTCTGGCGGACCCGGAGTATGTTCTTCCTTTGTTGTCGCCGCTGATTGCGCATCCTGACCTTTTCTTAACAGTGGCGTTTTTGACATCCCTACCGCGAAATGCCCTCCAGATGGAGGGTCGTCAGACTGTGTGACAGGCAGTCTGGCGCCTATCATCTCCCGATCCCCGGACTCATCATTTTTGCCCACCCCTCCCGAGAAAACAAGTCCGATCAGTAATCATCTCACCAACACCCGAATCCCAACCACTGTGTCACCAAGGTCCATCCCCGGAAGATCTGAGTCTCCCTGTAGTCTTCTCACTCCACCGTTGACCCCGGACGACAGCGACGCAAGTGGTGCTCATGGTATATTTACCGAGCATCCAAAGGATGCTCTGGATCTTCTCTTGAACGTCTTTCCTCGTAACGGATTGAGCATTTTACCTTTTGCTAAAAGCGTCGTTGTCTCCGCGCCAAACATGGGGGCTACCTTCGATGGATTTGTCCTCAAATTGCCCGGGAAGCCCAAGACGCTGTATGTCGACGGTAAAAATGCCCCGGCCGTCAGTCTTCGTGAAAGGTAGCCTTATATCGCTGATCTTGTGTCCTTCTGACTTTTAAATCATGTAGTATCGTCGCCCTCTTGGAGCTCGCCGATGAACACCTGCAATGTTCCGCACTCGTAATCGTTCTCGACAAGTCGTTCAATGGGCTCAACGATCTTTTACACTCACTCATGTACGTCGGTGGAAGCGTTGTCACTAAACCACCCTTCCAGGTTAATTCGGCGTATATCCTCGTGGGGTTGGAGATCTAAGTTGAAGAAGGGGTGTTATGGTCAAGGGAATGTGTTTTCGTGACATCCGTGTCGTTGGGTTGAATCACTCCTATGCGCTTAATCATTATGTACAATCGCCTGATAGATGTCTGATCTCGTCCCTGAGCAGCCCACGTTTTGGGCAGTTAGGTGGCCCTTCTCTGTTGAACCCTCCCATTTGAATCGGCGGGAACTGTCCCTCGTCGATCATGGCTGGCTTGATGGATTTTATCCTGTCCTTGGTCAAATTTTTGTGTAGTACCCCTCTTGTTGAAGAGGAGCCGCAGGCTCTCGAATTACAAAAACGCCCACCAAACCAACGACTGACGACACAACCTCGGTGGACGACACCCGAACACTGTCGTCAAGTGAGTCCTATGGCCAAGTACTATTCGATGATATCCCTGACACGTCCATATACAGGAGCAAGAATGGAAGCCAACAACATCTCAACCGCTTTCAAGTCGCCCTGAACATAAGTCGCGCCAGGTATATATATTTCCCTCTCCAAGGCTTCGCTCGCCTTGCAGCGCATGATATCTCTGTCAAGGATCAGAATCAAGTCAACCAGCATGCTGAACATTACGAGGCCCTGCGCGCCAAAGCGAATGAGCATGGCGACCTGATGGCACGATATTTTCAAGAAAGCCACGAGGCCTACAATCGGGGTAACCACGCTCGCGCCAAGGAGGAGCTGCAGGCTGTCGAATTCCAAAAACGCCCACCAGACCAACAACGACCGGCGACACAACCTCAGTGGACGATACCCGAACGCCGTCGTCAAGTGAGTCCTATGGCCAAATACTATTCGATGATGATATCCTTGACACGTCCATACACAGGAGCAAGAATGGGAGCCAACAACATCTCAACCGCTTTCAAGCCGCCCTGAACATAAGCCGCGCCAGGTATATATATTTCCCTCTCCAGGGCTTCGCTCGCCTTGCAGTGTATGATGTCTCTGTCAAGGATCAGAATCAAGTCAACCAACATGTTGAGCATTACGAGGCCCTGCGCGCCAAAGCGAATGAGCATGGCGACCTGATGGCGCGATCTTTTCAAGAAAGCCACGAGGCCTACGATCGGGGTGACCACACTCGCGCCAAGGAGATGTCAGCAGAAGGGAAGCAGCATGAACGGAAGATGGGTAGCCTCAACGCCGAAGCCAGCGCTTGGATATTTAGACGTGAGTAGTACTATTTACTTGTGGTGCGACGCTCGATCGCTTTGTGGCTTTGGGACAGAGAACAACATGGTACGATTCCGTTGCGGAACACCATTTCTTCCTTGTCTATTCACGCGAGGAATGACAGGACAGTAAACCCGGAGAAATCGATCTCCACGGCTTGTATGTCAAGGAGGCGGTTTCGTACGCCGAGAAGAGCGTTGAAGAAGCTCGACGAAGAGGGGATGCTGAGATTCGGCTCGTTGTTGGCAAGTCGCACCCCTTCATGCCGAGACCTGCAGCTGAGACCGCTCACCGTGCGTATTAGGGAAGGGATTGCATTCCGACGGTCATGTCGCGAAGATAAAGCCTGCTATCGAGGATCTCATGAGGAAGTAGGGAATAATTCATCCTGGTTGACGACTGGGTGACATTAACCGTTTTTATAGGCACAATATACCCACCGAAATTGACCCGCACAACGGCGGTGTACTTGTTGCGCGGCTTTCTTAGGCCGACTATAGTAGTAACGCCTGTAAGCTTCCACGTGGAGGATGCTGCCAAGATACCGACTCGTGATGAGATGTGATACCTCTGGATACGACAGTTGAGCACGATATTCTATGAGGCTATGATTTCGATTGTATTTGCTTTACTACATCTGCAATGCATACATTGTGTACTTAATGTGTACTGTATGTTTACATGTGCCCGTCCATCATAGGCATGGATGTGTGTCCCACGGAGTGCCTTTGTCTTGGACCACTCAATGGCTAGCTCTGGCATTCTCAAACAGTCGACCCGCTGCGCTCGAGATATTTTCCGTTATTGCCTTGCTCGACCGTCTTGCAGACATGCGTCCACAAGCTCCAACCCCTTCCCATATCCTACCCATCCAAATCCGCAACCGCACCAAGTCTTCCACCTGCCCAGGTCCGCAAGTCAGCAGCAAATAAAACAACGATGTTGGTGGTGACTCGTCTACATGTGTCATTCGGTGCTCACTCAAACCTGTGTTTTTTTTTTCCATGGGCAGACTACGACCTCGTTCGGATCTACCACCCGGATTCGCCCATCGCACGCAGCTACCCTCCAGAGACAGCTCAGGCCCGGTTTCAGTCGATATCAAAAGCGTATGACCTACTGCGGGGCAAGAGTGTCATCGTCGGTGCGGTGCCGACGAACCGCGAGCGTCAAGCGGACCCTGCACGGTTCAGACCCAGGGCGTCGAGGCGTCCCCGGCATTTTGACGAGACCGCAGGCGACGAACGCTGGAAGGAACGGGTCCTGTTGGGAGCGACGCTACTGGTCAGTCTCTCGCTGTTGTCGCGTGGCAGCGTTGTATTTAAGGAACCGGCCTAACGAACGCGGTAGGCCGTCGTTGCGTTTGTCATGCAAACCAATGTCTCTCGCCATAGAGCCATCAATCAGGCCGCCCGCAGTGCTCGGACGACGTCGTGCGAACCCAAGCATTCATTGGCCGACGACTCGGAAGCGCTGGCCGAGCCAACCGACTCTGCACTTTCCCCGCGATCATAATCGTTTATAGCACTGGGGCGCCGTGTCGACACTGTACTTAATTTACTCGGTGGGGCTTGAGGGGCAATAAGTCCTGTGTGCTTCGCGGATAGCAATTGTGGTGTATACTCAGCCCTGCTGACCAAGGCTGCCATGCGGCCGGAAACCCAAATCAGCCACGAAGCAGGGAGTAGAAAACCTGGGGCCACAAAGCATTTGCGAGCTCATGGGAATGGGAATGGCAACCATCGTGGTCGTGGCGCTGGTGAAGGAATTGCCATTCGAACTGATGGATAAAATAAACACTGGCCCATCAAAGGTGAGGTTCTTGTTCACTTAAACAAGTCAGCTGGTCAACACAGAAATATTGCAATCGGCGCCGGCTTTGTGAACGCATCGACATAGTAACGTACATCTTAGCAGGCACCTAGGCGCTCGCTCTGGCCTTCACTTTCCTTCCGGGTACTACGCCCGTACGTAGAGTCGGCCCTGTATCGCGTTGACCGTCTCTTCTCCGCCCACCCTCGCCTCACTTTCTCCACCTTCAAGCACAGAACCATAGACGAGATTGCGCACATGTGCGCTCATCCAGACTATGCTCTCCGATGGCAGCAGTGCGGCCGCAGCGCATGAAGGATCAGCATTGTGCCCTATTCGGATGTCCGCATCCCCTGCTGACTGCTATGAGGCCTAAGGAACCAGGAACAGGGGGAACAGCAAATATCTATTTTGGCGCGTCAAGACGCGGGACCGACCCATCCCTACAGATCAAAATAAGAAAGAGGATCGTCTCAATGCATGGATGTATGATTGACGATGAGAAGTGCTCGTGGATTGGTGTCCAAGGTACTTTTTTTCGTCATATATTGGGAAGAAGCGGCCGCTTTTGGTAGCATGAGCATAAGGATACAAGGCAAGATCGTCCTCGGATTGCCACAATCTCTACGAACATACGTAGTAGTGGCGAGCGGGTACTACAGCAACAGTCGACCTTGGAAACCATATGATTACAGCACATGATGGATTAATACCTGTAAAGTAGAGCTATCGTAACAGTATGACATTCAAGTTGATTGAATCTAGGGAGTAAACGGTGACACCGCGTAACATGGAAACAAGAGTAACTGGGGGTATCATCTGACGAGTTAACATTGTCCAGGAAAGGAGGGTAAATGAGTACGTGAAATCGTCGCTTCGTCAGAAACCGGGTCCATGTGCGTAGACCGGATTGTGATCCCAATCGCTTGCCCAACCAAGGCTGATGAAAATGATGTAAGCAACGTGCAAAATCCTCGCATGCAATCCACACCTTGTTCGAACAGGCTCAAAATTACTCACGGCGCTTTCATCCATCACTCTTTCATCCACTAGGGGGGATGGCCGAGGATGGACATTGACTGTTGACTCGGACGGCCGTCGGTCACCAGGTTCTGAGTGTATGGAAGGCTTATCATAATCTCGTCGTGACCGAAGCGTGGCAAATTGTGCTGGCAAGAATTGTTCGCGTCGACCCAGAGCGAGTGAAGGAGGTATTGGGAGACTACTTGGAACAGGATATCGAGTGATGTGAGGGAATTCGAAGAAATGAGTGTTCTCCGAAGGCCCAGCCTGGGCATCGTAGGCGTATGCGTTGATGGCTGGTGCTATACGATAGTCCGAACCTGGGTATTCATCAAGCATTGTGTACTCTGACGGAGAGGAATTGCGGTAATTGTGGTCGTCGAATTCGGAGGCGTAATAGCTCGAAACAGGATCATCTCTTAAGACGCTTGGTTCATAACCACCAAGACTGTGAGGTAATGAAGAACTGAGTTCGTTCCTGTGTGCCCAGTGGTCAGTGAAAAACAAAAAAGGAGGAGGGAGAATGAGGAAATCAACACTAACAAGTACATTTCCGCGCTCCTCCAGCGAGGTTTGACTGTTTCTAGTGCTTCTATAAAAACTGAAACATCATCGAGCAGCTCAGCCATAGCTAAAGCTAGTGGGGACTTGACGTCTTCGAATGCACTGCAGCTCATCTGATTACGCTCTTGCCATTTCAAATCCCAGAAGTTCATCAGAAGGATCGCCGCACAGACGTGTGAACCCAAAATGAGGTGAGGGATGTTTGAGTAACCGCGGCCAATTTGAGTCTTCAGGATGCGGGAGACGCATTTGCTAGCATTGACACATATCCCAATGCAGGGTATGGGCATGTTGGAGTGCGGGGTGATATTGGTAACAGAGAATAGGGATGGCGGCAAAAAAGGCCGATATATGATTATCTGGATCCAATAGTATGTGATGTATAGCGTTGCTGACTGATCTGAAAACAGCGGGTTTTCGATGTGAGGGGACCAGCGCACTGAAAGAAGGTTAGGCCGAGACGAAGAGCTTGCCAAAAAAAAGTATGCTTACAGTGTCTTGGAACCGAATCTACCCATTCGGTCATAGCATGATTCAACTGTAACAAAACTTCCTGCCACCGCGGACGCGCGGCGCTAGAGAGTAACTTTGACCTATCAAGGGCATACTTACCGAGAGGGTCAGCTGATGACTTTTACGGGATGGGAAAACGCACAATTGTTCTCATGGCATACGCTACAATTTTTGTTAATTTCAGATGTGAATTAAATGCAGCTATCTTCGATGGTGTGTCAGAGGGTTGTTGGAATGCTTTCTCTGGGTCTTCTGTTTCCCAGAACTCGTCGTCGATTTCCAGTGGAAGCTCTGCATCGAAACTTCGCAACGAGGTCAGTAAAAATACGCGATGATAAACAAGTCCTTACTCTTCCTCGCCTGAACAACATGGTCGTCCTAGAGAGGCACTCGACATTCGATCAAGAAGGACGAGAACCCAGAATGCCCTTTTCCAGAGTTCCCCACCGACGTTCGGTTTATCCCCATATATTTTCTTCCGATGTGCACCGACGTCCTGTGCTTTGCGAAGACCGATGCTGATGAAAAGCCACGCAACCGGATGGAACGCTGTGCCTCGCAGGAACATACCAAGTAACTATTTGAGGGGAAGTTAGTGAAAGGATCCATGATCATGGTAGCATTTCACAGACCGCCATAGTCTGGACTTCAAATAGACCAGCTGGATGAAAGAGACTGAGAGAACCGCGATGTGCATCTACAACTATGAGCACCCACATGTGTCACAGAAAGAAATAACGCACCGACTGCAGCGTTGAAAAATTTCCAACCAGCGCGCTGCCACACGTATTTATCGATAGGCTTCTCTACGTCGGAAAGGGCATGCTTATCGTCATCAAGCACACGGGGGTCATCACTCCAGCGGCTCGCAACGGCGAACAAGGACAAACAGAGACATCCAAACCAGGTATCCTTGCGTTGCAAGCCTTCTTTCCACTGCCGCTCGAACGTTTGGCGGTGAAATAAAGGAACAAATGAGTTGACCTTCTCAAAGTATACTCTGATCAAGCTATCGGCAAGATCTTCGGGCGGGAATTCTTCAGCAAGTGAAAAAGAGCGGCCTTCGATCCGAGTCGGAAATCCTTCGAATGTAAGTTCCCACTAAAAGAGATGTTAGAATCAAGGATCTTTCAAGTACGGGATTCCAGACTCACTGGTGGAGTTGTCCAAAATTCGGGGCGGCGTAATGCTGCGGCATTAACTGGGCTAGAACTATCACGAGACGAGGGACTGCGTTCCTCTCCACCGACGAGGCTATTGACGTGTTCTTCTTTCAGCTTACGGGTCGGTTCGATAAGCTTGAAGAAGCTGCTCTTTCCATGGAAGCGAACCTGATTGTCGGTCAAGGAGTGGTGATCTTGAGTGGGCTCCAACCCCCGAATCGTCAAGCGTTTGACACCACGCGAAAGGCTAAGCTCTCCGACTTCCTCACTATCTGAGGAGGTGTAACCATCTGATGACACATCTGTGTCACTCCGCGGTGTTCTTGCCGAGTGCCAGATATGGAAACCATTGGGCGTCGAGCGGCTGGCGATGGTGGAAGGGGGGAAAGCATTGGATTGTAAAGGCGAGCTCTTTAGTCTGGAAGACGACGTGGAAGGTGACGTTGACTTTTCGTGAGGTGATGTGCGGCGGGGGGGCTCGGTGTCGGTCTTCCAAGAGTCTCGAACCACAGAAGGACCCAAATCTTCAGAGAAATCGGCGTCTGGACGGAGCTGCGCAGAAGCAATGATTAGACCTGGTTTAGGGCTACTAGGTGCTGCAGCAACGAAGACGGATGGGAAAGCGTGCCACCATAGTTGGAGTAAACACGGATCCAATCAAAGGCTCGCAGGGGAAGCGAAGCTGCTTGGACAGCAGGCAGGCAGGGGACATGTAATAAGTACTCACACGCTTTAGGAGTGACTCCATCTTTTCTGCCCTGTCCTCTAAGCTGGTGATATAGCTGTCAAAGGTAGGTCAGCACCATAGGAAAAGAAGGACCAGTTGACTCACGCTTTCGGAGGACCCCTGGGTTTCGAAGCCTCGCTGAGAAAGAAAAAAAAGTGAGCAGGCGAGCTTGAGGCAAGAGGATGTGTATGACGAACACATAAGAACAGGATTTGCGATTCTGTTTGCAGTTCGTGCAAATGTTGTCCGGCATGCGTGGGCCATCGCACTTTGTCTTTCTGCGACGACAAGCATCGCAGGCGCGCTCAATCTTGCGTTTCTTGTAAATGGATCCTGCGGAGAAGGGTTCGGCATGGTGAAATCCAAGCATGGACTCGGATGTGTGGGGAGGGAGGATGTGAGCGGAGAAGGAGGCATCAGCGATTTCTATGACGTTGGTGGCATAGGCGTTGTGGGTATAATAAGGATGCATGGGCACGGACGGGAATAAGATCAGGATGGATGTGGGCAATTAAGAAAAGGATGGGGCACTGATGTAAAAAGGACGGAGCGTCGGACCGTCTTTACACAGAGACAGTAGGCGATGAAGCGCACTGGAAGGGTTAGGTACTAGGTCTGATCTTGCTCTGCCCAACCAGCTCGGCCATTTTACTCATATGGCATTTAATATATTCACGTGATCGTTAATCATTGGCGGAGTTTCAATATTTCATCTGAGTAACTTCGGTGCCGTCACCGTGCCGGAAAGAGGATTGAGTCGTGTGAGCGTGCCTTGCTGACTAATGGGAGTTTGTTTCCAAAAATGTACACGCCTTACCAACACGTTCCACGATCCGGCTGTTTCCTCCGAACGAAATAAATAGCGCCCACATTACTCTTTTCACTCGATTATGTACCAGCCACGCCTCCTCCTCCGGTTCGGTCCGTCCTCCTTGCGACGCCACGCTTCGTCTTTCACCCGCCCTTCTCCTCCACCTCTCCCCCCTCAACAGCAGCGAGAGTTCGAGGACCTCCAGCGTGTTGCCCAACTCCCCCCCAGCGCAGAGGCGGAGCTCGCTCTCCATCCCGACGCCAGAAAACCTCTACAGCCAGACTTTGATGGAGACACCAATCCTCTGACGGGCGAACAGGGTGGCCCCAAGCAGGAGCCCGTTCGAAAGTGGGCCAAGGAAGACGGCGGCGACTGGAGTTTCAAGGGTCGGGTCTCCGACTTTTAGAACAACTGCTTACAAGAATCGCGAAAGTGGAGAAATCTGCCAACAGGTCGCAGTCATCTGTCTTCACAGCACATTGAGTATTGACAGAGACGTAGCGCTACATATACACCGTGCAAGTACATTAGAAGCGTTTTTTTTTTGGAAGACCCACGAGGGCCTGAAATCTTCATCGCCTGATTCCGCGAGCCGCGGGCACGCCGCGACCACGACGAGCTGTGAAGAGAGAAAATGGTCAGCACATTACTAGCACGCACACCGGGCTGTCGTAATCACCGTTGGCTACAAACGAGGCGTATGAGCATCTGACATTGTAGAGCAAGAATGGGGCAAACGAACCTCTCATAATGGTCGCACGTCCACGCGCTGTACCAATACCGCGTCCCCGCATGGCGTTCGGGCCAACACGTTTGAACCTGTCGACCCTCAGTCGTGGATCAATAATCAAGCAAACCAGCTGAGCGTACATCGGGGCGTTCTGAAGCATGTCTGGCACGATAAAGAATCTGATCATACTTCCCCTGATGTAAACTTGATCAAGCTGGGAGACACGTCCATCGCGTCCGGTCACGGTGATATCCTTTAGGGAAATATTGAGGTTATCTTCAGCTGCAAGGTAGCGAGATGATCAGGGAGGTTATGCAACTGTTGTGAGACACACAACCTTCTGCGAGCTTTCCGCGGTAAAGTTGGCCAGTCTTGAGCTCTACGGTCACGACGTGGCCAAGAGACTCGTGCAATAGCTTGACGGGAACACCGAGACCAGCGGTCGTCATCCTTTTTGATGACGGTGAATACGAGTGTAGTGTTTGTCTGTGTTTGGCACCATCAGCCAAACTGCCCTGACTGGTTATGGACCCATTCAATGATATGCTCCGGGGCCCGCATGAGCATCTGAAATTTGAGACACCGGAGCTCATTCTTCTCATCTCTTTCATTGCATCGCAAGTCACATTCGCGTAAGTAGAAGGATTCTGCTTTCGTATGCAGGGGCTCATGTCCACCCACAGTCTGCAGCCCGAGAATCAACTGCGATGACACTCCGCAACAAGCGTTCCACGTCGTTGCAGTCTTTCGTAGATGAAGTCGAAGGAGCTCCACCGACAGGTCCGCTCAGTGGCCCTTCGACCGTGGATTGGCGAAGGCAGCGCCTTCTTCGCATCGGAAGCGGTGTCTCACTTGGCGATCCTCGTGACAGCACTAGTGCTCCCAACGAAACGACTGCGCTGCGTGCTTCCCCTACTGACGAGAATTACGGATCAACGAGGCATCCACCGCTACGTTCACTTGGTGCCGCTAGCGGTCGTAATCTTCCACCGCTACCCGATCTCTCCGTTACGACCGGGGCGTTCTCAGGACCTCCGACTCCAACTGTGCACGGCCAAACTTCTGTGCGAGCTAGCCTCGCTCGCCGTTTCTCTCAGAGGCGTATCTCTGCATACGACGCTCACCTCGCTCGATCTACTTCCAACCCCACTGAGGATCTCAATGTTCGGATCAATGGTTTCCGCGTTTGGTATTCCTCCTTTTCATCCATCGACTGGTTACATGATGCCATCAAGGATTCGGTCCGATTTTCCAGATTAAGGCATGGAAAATCGGTTCGTTCTCATCTACGGTTAGCGTTTGACAAGAGTCTCGGATGGGTAATTGTGACAATCGTTGGCTTTTTAACCGCGATCGTTGCTTTCCTCGTCGTGCGATCAGAACAATGGTTCTTCGACGCGAAATACGGATATTGCACTACTGGATGGTGGAAAGCAATGCGGTTCTGTTGCCCCAATGTTCACATTCTGCGTTCTTCAAGTGAAGCTGGGTGTTCTGACTGGGTGGATTGGTCGAATGCATTGACGTCGTGGGTGCATCCTCCCAACATAGAAAGTGATTATGTGGAATATATCAGCTATACCTGTATTGCGGTATGCACTTTCTTATGACCTTCTACGTGCTACTGATGTACATCATTCTCAGGTTGTATGGGCCACAGCATCATCTCTTCTTACCATATACTTGACCGCATCAACCTCGTTTACCACTCGCAAAGATTCCGGAGTTTTATCTCCACAATTCGATAACACGGAGGACAAGCGTCGTGTCTCACCTATGAAACGCCAGATATTATATTATGTATGTCCGAAAATCGGTTTGGTAGGCTAGACAATCTTAGCGTGAATTTCAACCAAGGCCGCAGGAAGTGGTATACCGGAAATCAAAACCATTCTTTCAGGTACTTGTCCCGTTCACCTATTCATGAATCAACTCTGTTTTTACGCCACGCACAGGTTTCGTAATTCACGGATACCTTGGTGGGCGCACCTTGTTCACGAAGTCGTTTGGCTTGGCACTTTCGGTTGGTTCGGGCCTGTCGCTCGGTTGGTTCTGAACATTTTTCCCCCTGTCGCTTTTCCACTGACTTGCTGCTAGGAAAGGAAGGGCCTTTTGTTCATATTGCAAGCTGTATTGGCAATATTGTCAGTCGATTCCACCGTAAATATGAGAACAATGAAGGTTTGTCTCCTTTTAGCATTCGTGGGTCACATTAACACGAGAATCCTAAATAGCGAAGCGGCGTGAGATCCTCAGCGCAGCTTGCGCTGCCGGAGTCGCTGTTGCTTTCGGAGCACCTATCGGCGGCACCTTGTTCAGCTTGGAGGAGGTCTCATATTACTTCCCTCCAAAGGTGGGATCCCCCTCAGCTGGTCGCCACTGCCAACTGACTGATCTCTGTGTCCAGGTGATGTGGCGAAGGTATAGTTAACTTTCTTTAGGGAATGTGGCATAACCTATTCTTTTGTCAGCTTTTTCTGCGCGATGGTTGCAGCGATTACATTGAGATTCCTTGACCCTTTCGGAACCGGAAAGCTTGTCCTCTTTCAGGTGACCTATGGCAAGGTATATTTTATAATGTCTGCTCTAAATACATCTCTCAGGCTTCCATAGGACTGGCATGCATACGAACTTATATTCTTCGTGCTTCTGGGGTTTTTTGGGGTATGTTATTTTCGACCTTACTCCGCTTTTGTGAACTTTTGTCAAGGGTATATATGGTGCATATTTCTCCAAACTAAACTATCGCTGGAGCCGCGATGTTCGCAGTAATACGTGGTTGAAGTCGCATCCTGTCCTGGAGGTTGTCATAGTATGTCTGAAATGTGCCAATCTAATCATTAGATCACTGACAACGCTAGGTCACCCTCGTCACTGCAATATTTTGTTTCCTGAACCCTTACGCTCGTATGGGAGGGACAGAACTCGTCTACGTCCTCTTCTCCGAGTGCCACACGGATGGTACGAACAGTCGCTCAAGTCTGTGTGCTCCAAACCCAGGGGATTGGCGACAAGTCTGGCCGGTTGTCCAGGCAATTTTGGTGGCCATGCTTATGAAAGGTGTACTGACAATTGTCACCTTCGGTATCAAACTCCCTGCAGGAATTTTCATCCCGACGCTTGGCGTTGGTGCTTGCGCTGGACGTATCCTCGGCATCGCTGTTCGACATTTACAGTGGCGTTACCCAGACAGTTCCTTATTTTCTGTCTGCAACGGTGACAGGGACTGCGTGGTACCCGGACTTTATGCCATGGTTGGTGCTGCCGCAGCGTTATCTGGTGTCACGGTTGGTGTCTTGACGTTTCCACCCTTTCTGGAAGCAAAGTAGCTGACAAAGACCACAGCGTACAACAGTTTCACTTGCAGTGATCATGTTTGAGTTGACAGATACCCTCACATATGCTGTCCCAGTCATGCTTGCTGTCCTGGTAGCGAAGACCGTTGCTGATGCACTGGAACCCAAAGGGATTTATGACCTGGGCATCGAGTGAGTTACTCAACGTGGTGGTTGCGTCAATGCCCAGCGTACTTCTTTCTAGATTGTCACAACTCCCTTATTTAGATGCCAAGATCGAGTACCTTTGGTCCCATCGCTCGATCAGCGACGTTGTATGTCTCTCTCTTCCTGTACAAGCGAATTTTGGCTCACAGACGAACAGACGGATCGCGGGGCAGAGGTCATTCGGATTGATGCCCGTAATACCGTGAAAAGTCTTCGAGATCAGCTACAAGCACTACTCCTTTCTGGTCATGACGATAGTGGCCTTCCTATTCTACGTTCGACCGCAGGCAAGAGTAAATTGCGCATGGTGGGATACATCGGTGCAAGTGAGCTTGAACACGCACTTGGTTGGTTAACGCGTTCGTTGTCTGTATCCATGCTAATGATCGTTTGGCAGCGATCGTTGCAGAGGATGCCGACGAGGAAATCAATTTTCAACCTCGCAGGTTTGGTAGGGACCGTGAATTTACGATCTCATCGCTTGAAAGCAGTGTTGCGCCAAGTGAAGACTTATTCGATTTTGGTGTATTCATGGATGAGGTCGGCCACTTTCTTTTTCTTAGTTGTACGAGAAAATAACCTTCGTTCGTTCTCAGGCTCCACTCACTATTCAATCTCATGCGCCACTGGAACTTCTCCATCGGTTTTTCGTCAAATTAGGAGCTCGATATGTCGTCGTTACCGACGCCGACGGGAATTGTGAGTTGGTTCGTTCACTGGTGTGGTTGGGTCTGACGAACACTGCTCAAAGACGAGGGCGTTATCGATAAGAAGACGTGGCTAGCGTTCTTAAGCGGACTTGAGGAGAAGTCATGACAAGATACCTTTTCGTTTATTTACCAACGGACTGCACGGCTTTTGGACAGACTAGGTTCATATTCGGCAGCCCAAATTGTGGAAAGACCCTCCGTAGACGAGAGCATGGCCTTGCAAGCACTCAGGTTTCGTCCCACCCCCCTTTCTATCTTTATTTGTTAAACACGCTACCATCTACTGGACAGTACTTTGTACGTTAATAATTGACAAATTATACTCACGCACTCTTTTATCCGCAATATTCGTTTCCGCGCGCGGCCAGCGCACCTTTTGTTTTAACTGTTAATCGCTGTCGGACTGTGAAGGCCCCTATTTGATAGGTGTTGCACGCAGAATTTGGCCATGTTTGGCGTTATTATAAACGGAAGCCATTGCCAAGCAGCGTCGGTGAAGTGCGCCGCTGATGGTTTCCCAAACGCGTCAAAGTATTTCTGGAGGTCGTCCAGATCCATACCAGCTCGAGCGACTGGCTGAAGAACTTGCAGCCCGCGAGCTGTCAACAAGTACACCTCCCCGTCGATTCTCTGGCAATGAGCACCTGCCATCGCGAGCGGAGTTGCCCATATACGTTCCCCTGTCCCACGACAACGAGTTCCTCGCCGCTGAGACGTTTGACGTTGAGAATTTTCTTCTTTCCCGCTCATACACGTCACTCCCTGAACTCCGAACGGAACTCAGAGAATACTTGTCCTCCCTTAAGGAGGAGTTGGTCCTTTTGATCAATGACGACTACGAAGATTTCATTAGCTTAAGCACAGACCTGCGAGGGGAAGGTGCAAGAATGACTAGGATCAAAGCACCTTTGAATGGTCTCAGGGAGCAAATACAGGTGCGTGCGGACATGCAGGACACAATGAAACATACGAATTGATCCGCAGGTTGCCCGCCAAAGTCTCCAAGATATTCAAGACGCCATACAAGCAAAACTGGATGCAAGGTCAAAACTGCGTGATGAGAAGGTCTTCATTCGTTCTTTCTACTGGATCTGCCATAATGGTTATTATCCCTTTCAGGCGCTACTTCATCATCTTCTAAAGATATCCGAGTCTGTTACACGCCTCGAATCTCTTTTGCTGATTTCGAAGCCAAATCGTGTGGATATCCCGCCTTACCTTTCTGGGGCGATGGAGGTCAGTTCTGCAAAGTATGTCCGTTCTTCTGCAATGGTATTCTTCTGACGATGCTTGTAGACGCGGCGGCCGGGGCAAACATCTCTCTAGAGTCGCAACCGAGTATAGTCAACTGTTTTACCTCATCTCCAAGGCACGTGCGGAACACTGTGCGTACGTCGAGGAGATCCAGTGGGTTCGTGGATACGTGTTCTGTTGAGGTTCAGCTAAACCATTACCCTGGCAGAGGATCGACCGAATCAGAGACACTTTGACATCTGATCTAGACCACCTGTTTCTAAGCACATTAGCTGCGTTGACAGGTACTGGTGAAGGAAAGACCTCGGAATTCGAGAGAGTCAAACTAACCGCTGACATCACTGAATGTCTGCGCGTTTACGATAGTCTGGGTCTTTGGAGGTCCGCGGAAGACATAATCAAGAGGACTGTGGTCTTACCATACGTCAAAAAGGTTGGTCAGTGGCCGTCTGTACGAGATTATGTTCATATAAACCCTATGCTTCTAGTCAATACATGCAGACGCACTGGCTGCTCCACATTCACCCATCATGCCCCACACGCCTTTACCGAACCGTTTTCTTCCACCCCGGACGCCATATACCCCTTATAGTGCCTTCTCATCCAAGCAAAACCCTTTTGATTCCAAGGAGGCCATACCATATCTCGATGAAACTAATGACCCACTGGCGAAGTTATTCAACCAGATACTTCGATTTGTCGATCGAGATCTACGTCGCATAATGCAGATAGCAGAGCAAGTTTCGGTAATTAAAAGCAATCCAGCACGCATAGACTCGACTACAAACATGCCACTGAATGGCATCGAACGAAAGACATACACGGATGAAGGTTTTGATATAATGGCGAATGTCATCTGGCCAGAAATTGGGCATGCAATCATGGATGAATTGGGGTTGGTGGTCTTTGCCGCAGGAAAACCGGACGAATTTTTGAAGGTAGGCTATCATATCGTCGATCACGTTAGTTGCCCTTTCAAACATCGCCGCTCTAGCGTCATGCAGCAGCGCAAGCATTTATCCATGCACTTGAATTCATGGCACCGTCCACAAAATCAGTCCAAGCAATGAGGTCCCATCCGGTCTTTACTTCCTTCAACAAACGCTGGCAGTTGCCGGTTTACTTCCAACTTCGCTGGAAGGACATCGTGGGCAAATTAGAAGATAGTCTAAGTACCACTGTCATTAGTGCCAATCTTACTAGTCTTGGTGAGCAGTGTGTTGTGGGTCCAACTATTCAATTTTGATTCGTCACGCCTAGGACAATCCGTATTTCTGATGCCTCAGGCAGAGAGCGTGTGGACTGCTATGAGTTCTTGCTGGAGCGCGGAAATCTTCATCCCAGATTTGGCGCATCGTTTCTGGCGATTGACATTGCAGGTACGAATTGTTCGGTCTCACTCTTATAGTGCTGTCTACCCAAACGCTCTTCAGCTCCTCAGCAGATACCAAATTTGGCTCGAAGCCGTACTCCCCCAAACCGAGGCTTCTATACAAGCCATATCTCCGACAGACAAGGTATTTAAAAAAAATTGTTCCATGATATATTCGGCTTACAGGGCGTGCATTCATACCAGAGTCGTTCGTCTACCCCACAAGCATCTTCGGAAGCAATCCCAGAGAATAATGCTATAGATGATCTCCTGAAGCAATATGCTATCATCCTTGTTGACATCAAGACAATGACGCGACAAGTCTTGGTTCTCTGGAGAGAAGAAATCAGCTCAGCCCTACCCGAACTCGCTGCATCTCAGGATGCACACATCGATCCGGAAGGTGTGCATATTTTTCGAGACCAGTATCCTGTGTCGGATTGAACTGACATCTAACACAGATGCGCTCAGAGAGCAGCTACGTTCTTTAAGTTCCATCGCTCAACAAGTAACCAAGCAGGTCATCCAGCTGCTGTCTCGACGTGCATGCGATTCTCTGTTACCTGTGCGCTCAATACCCTCTCAGTTTCGGGCGATGTCGAACAAACGGATGCCCAACGAACCCAGCTATTTCGTACCGTTAATCCTCCGTCCCGTCAAGGCATTCTTTAGAATCGGGGGTTCGAGTGGTGCAGGCGACCGTCTACGGCAAAGTCTACTCAAGGAATCGGCCACGGAGGTGTTTGACAGCGTTTGCCAAAGGTACATAGCTCTACATCGACGACGCCGGTGGACTGTCGCTCACAGACGACTTGCAGGTATATCCAGTACTTGACGGCGATGAAGAAAACGGAAGAGTCGTTGAGGCGTCTGAAGAAGGGAAAGAAGTCGACTTTGGGCTTCTTTGGTGGCGCCAGCGCCAGCAAAGATGACGACCGCGACGAAGAGCGCATTCGGACCCAGATGATCATCGACGTCGAAGCATTCGGTCAGGATGGAAGGTCCTTGGGGGTAGACGTTTCGTCAGTAGAGAGTTACCTTCAGCTTTCCCAGATGGTTCAGAGCGAACTTGTCGACGGTAAGCGATCTCCGTTGATTCGTTATTCGCTCTGAATCACAATCACAATAGACTCATGAGAATGAATTGAATGAATGTCATATCTCGGATAGTCATTAATGGTGACAGGTAGCATGGTAACTAGCGGTACGAGTAACGATGATGCCGACGTCTGTCCGATTAGTACTACCAGACGGCTCGTGCTGCAGCAATGCCTCATGACAGTGTGAACAAAAACGCTGAACTAACCGCCCTCTCTTCTTCTCCTCCGTGTATTCCTCTACAGTATCAAAGATATCCCGATCGAGTAACTTCTGAGAAATGGATAACATGTCTCCATCGCTGCGATAGGACTCCAGCATCCCTGTTAGGATCGTCCTAAATTCTGTGTAGGGCGTGCCTGGAGTAGAATCTGCATAGAGCTTGGGATCAACCAGACGTTTGAACAAGCGCGGAAACGACACGGCCCGCGTGGAGCTGATGGTGACCAAGGCCGCAAACGTAGTTTGCACTAGCTCCCGCAAGCTCGAAAGGGCCGTTGCCTTTGCTCGATGACCACCAGCGCCGTCCATCAAACGGAGATTGGACAAGACCTGCACCGAGTGAAGCTGGCTGCCGAGTAGCTGAAACCAAATGTCTTCCAGCGGGACCGCAGCCGGGCCAGAAGTGCTGGAATGCTCTAGACATATGTTCGTGCCTCGTTGACCGATCTCTCTTAGGGCATCGACCGACTCGTCGATCTTGGCATCGCTAGAGTTTACGTCCACTATAGTGCGGGCGATTTTTTGCGTCAGCTGCTTCTCGAACGTTTCGGCCTTCGCCAGTGCATCTCGGGGGTGGCCTCGTTGGTTCAGTGCCCATAGCACTGCTCCATATGCCCGGTTCTCCTCACAGATCCGTTCTACTTCTGGCCAATCAAGACCGCTCCGCAAACGATCCAACGTTTCGATGACGGACGAGGGCATGTACCGACACTGCAGTTTGATGAAGAGGAGGCGAAGAGACTCGCTGATGTGTGGACGATCTGGAAGATTTGGTGAAGAGGTGTCTTCCCCGTCCGACGCTGGCGAATCGATGAGATGAAGAAGGTAATCGTAACGCCGACCATCATCTGCAGGATCCATGATGTTGAGGACTGTTTCGTGCAGACTCGGAGCAAACTTGTCAACTAGAGTGGCAGTTGACTGCAAGTCAAGCGAAAGGAGGTAACCAAGAGCATCCGAAAGTGCGCTCTGAATATCCTTGGGCAAAACATTGCGGTTGTCTGATTTTGCGAGATCAAGTACTTCTTCAATATAGGGCAGTAGGGAGACACTTTGCAGATCTGGGTCAAGCAAATAGCTGGACAACAGCCGCATCCATTGACGTTCGTGTCGTCGGCGGTTTTGGAGGATACGGTAGAAGCCCGCATCTTCAAATATTTTCTCTATTTCGGAGCTGTCACTCGGCGTATAGGCTGATAAAAGATATTCAGCAGCCAGCTGGCGATCTTCTCGTGTTTCAGGATCATCGGAAGTCGCGAGGGTTACGAGGAGGTTATACAGGATGTGAGGATCGATATCTCTGATGGAAATGTATTGCGGATACTTTGGGATATTTCGTGCTATGAAAATGTTGATGAAAATGATGGCGGAAAGTGGTAGATCCTGGGACGAGGCGATATCCAACAAGATCTTGAGGATGGATAGCCTACTAACTTCAGGGGAGTCTGTAAGGAACGAGTCCTCAAACGCGATGTCCAAAGAATGGAGGAACGACTCCGCATCAAAGCGGAGAAGAAATCGGGCATAAGGGTACGGTGGCTCGGCTCCATTTCTGGTGAGAATAAGATAACCACCCTCTGAGGGCCAGACGGTGGATGTTCCGTTGAACATAAAACTGTATACGCTTTTCTTCGCTCTCTCGGCTTCTTCAAAAGGGAGAGGTTCGCCACTAGGATAGGTCTGGCCACTGAGAACGTTGATCAAGTAGGGGAAGATCTTGTATGCTTGTCGAAGAGACGAACTCGCGTATGGCGCGCTCGTTCCATTGGCAACTGATGGATCTTTAGAAGGAGAAGAGAGTTGGCGGATAAGTGTGATTAGTTCCACAACTGGAGCGACATAGTCCTGAAGCGCGCGCGTGTATACGTAGATAAGGGCATCCCAAAGTTGATGAGTCTGACAAAGATGAATGGCTTGGTTGATGTCCAGACACGAGGGGGCTATATGCCAGATCACTCGCTCGGCCAGAGCAGGCTGACCAGAATCATCATGGAGGGCCACCAGTCGCTGGGTAATGCGCGGCGGCACGAAATCGATAGTTCCTCCCAGTACAAATGTCTCCAGTTGTTCCAGGTAGATTTGAGTTATTCCAGCATCTTCGAAATGTTGGAACAGATCTTCGAACAGGAAATCGTAGTTATCGAGGGTGATGCAGGAGCGCGCGCAACTAGCAACTAGGCCTTCGAAGAGAGATGTGCGATCGACACCTCTGCCGTCCGGGGTGGAATGGGTACCATCCGTCATCCTGTCTTCAGAGAACGCATAACTTGCGGACGCTACCATCAATTCGTACAACTTCTGTCCAAGGACTGATTTTTGCTCTTCAACGACATCCGGCAGCCCATTGCGATTACCAGGCGCTTCCCCAACATAATAGGAGCGCGTGAGCTCGATCGCGTTCAGAAAATCACCTTGCTCAACCAGGGACAAAATCTTGTCTGCCCAGGTTAGCAATGTTCCCACTCGAAGCTCCTCACGGCACTGCAGAAAGTCAATACTACACTCAAAACATGGTTGCAACGACTAACCAAAAGGAATATCTTCCCCTTGTAAGTTCGAATGCTGTGAGCGACGTCGCTGAGGGATTCGTGGTAGGGTATCGAACCGTCAGACGTGGAATTAAGGGATGGGGATACCAGTGCTGAGTAATTGAAGGGTACATGCTCGATAAGCTTGGAGGTGCGAACGTCATATACACTGAGCGTGATCATGGTGAAGACAAGTAATTGCTGTGATAACGGTCAGGCTCGACTCATCTGTTTCTCTCAACAATCGGAACACGAACGTTCGAATTCAACCACTGAAGGGCGAGGATTGCATCGTCCACTGTCCAAATCCCGGCATCCTCAAAAAGAAGTGTTCCCATGTCCAGTTTGCGAGTCTTGCCAGTGCGCGAGTTCAGCACTGATTGTTCCACCACCGTCTCCGAAACATGCAAAAGCCGAACTGTTCTTCCCCAGGAGTAGGCTAGCATCGGATGTGTCTTTTCAAGGTCGACGTCTTCTGGTCCTTGCGGAGTGTTGGTGTTCGGAAACCACGCCAATGCGCCTCTCCTTCTCCCCGAAAAAGTCAAGTCCCCATCATCCGGACGCGATCGCTTCAGCCATGTCTTCGGTGAAGGCTTCAAACCAACAATCACCACCTTGTTAACGGTGAGCAGCGCGACAATGTGATATGCATCAGTCGGATGTGCGGATGTGCCCAGTGGTAACGTAGACATAGCCAACAGAGTAGTGCGAGGTTTTCGCCGACCAAAAGACCGAGAGCCATTTGAGGTGGATGTTGAGATGGCACCATTGAGTCCAAGTTCCTGGGGATAATTTCCAAGAATGCGAATCGTATCTGAAGCCTCCACGAACAGAACCTTCCCCAGGCTATGGTAGAAAGCCAGCCCACTCTCATCAGCTGAGATGATGGCGGTGTGACGGCCCGAGACAAAGCTAACGCTGATAATACGGGAACCTGCAAGATGTCCCTCGTGTCGTCCAGACTTGATCGCTTGAGCAGATGGTGGAGCAACGACACGCGTCGGGACCTGCGGATTCTTCAGGTCGAAAAGCTGTATGAAGCCGGTAACATGGCCCGAGGCAACGTAGGTGTGGTCGTGGGATAACGCGATAGCCGACGTAGATCCTACTGTGCTGGCTTTCGCAGCATAAGCAGATTATTGACACAAATCAAGGAGAGAGTAACCTGAAGCCTCATCACCGCATATCCCTAATAACGTCTGCTTGAAGTCGAAAACCAATATGCGGCCAGCATCCGTGCCCACACAAATGAGACCATTGGCAGCCAGGACCGTCGGTAAGCCTAAATTAGATGCACCCAGGACAATGGCAGCTTTCGACGGTTGTTTTCCATACAGCTGGTTCCCTGCGTGCTGAAGCACCGTCCACCTAAACACCTCCCTTTCAATCTTGAGATGATCCTTCCATGTCCCCCTACCAGCGCCAGGAGTAGAACTTCGAGAGATATCGGAAACGCGGGATGGCGGAGAAGCAAAACCGATTGCAGCCGACATGTCGGCGGGCAAGTCATGGAGGACTTCATTCCGAGGGCTCGCGGAAGCAAATGAACGGAGACGAGAAACGCTCGGGAGTAAAAATGGTTCGGAGGGGTCGCCAGGAAAGTGAAGGGGGCGGAGCAGAGGCTCTGGAGGCGTAACCATCGCGGGCTGGGTGAGGGGGGACTGCGGAAGACTAGGTGGGTCGAGAACGATCTGAGCGTGTTCCTACGTACCCTTTAGCCACATTCCGACAACACGAGGTAGTATGTGATACCGACCGGAGGTTCTCCAGTGTGGACATCACCAGACTTTTCACTGGGATCTTCCTTAAAGAGAGAGTGCTCTACTTCCTCTTCCTCGAATAGGTCCGAGGTGTCGTCTGCTCCGAGGACATCCCGTAACTGTTCTCGGTAATTGGTGCCAGTGACTTGCTCAGCATCCACGCCGTCATAGACAAACTCGTCGTCGTCCCCACTCTCTGCTTCGCGCTCTTCTTCGTCACCGTCGAACAATTCTCCCATGCGGGTGGAATAGTCGCCTGCATGATCCTCGTCCACCTGTCCGCTGTGGCTGGAGAGGCCCGGCGAAGAAATACGTGTAGCTTCGTCCATTTCCAAGCCAGACTCTGCCTGCGCTCGGACGAGAGAAACTTTCAAGTTGGCCGAATTTGTTTGTTTTAGAGGCTGTTGCCAAACAACGCCAAATGTACAGGTAGTAATAAGAGTGATAGAGATACATATCATCACTAAGTAGTCCCCAAATGGGTCTCTCATACAAAATAAGTCATGATACTGGCCGCCGTTCCCGTTCTCTGCTTTTGACTCCCGGCCCAAATCGTTCTTGGAAAATGATCAGTTCCTCCATCAGCTCCTCCATCATCTTCATGGTCGACTGATAAGCGGCCGGGTCAAGCGACGGAGGTTTTGTTGGTGCCGGTTCAGTGGAATGCGTATTGGCAGGGTTTTCAGTGGTATTTTCGACCGCTATGGGTGACCCGCGTCCCTCGCGGTGGCTCCCTCCTGTGTCACGATCGTCAGGCACAGACGACTTGGAGAGGATGGCGCCTGCCGCCGCAGCACTGCTCTTCAAGGTTCTTTCCAGAGCCTCCCTCCGACGACCACGATCGTGTGCGCCTGCCTGTTCCCTGCCCACCCATTCCACAAGCGCGCGAACACGCTTATTCATGTCTCCGACGCTCGTGCGTTTGCTCGGCCACTTGACCTTAACCCCTCGTTCCATCGTCCTTTCCATGGATTCTCTGCCGCCAAGACCAACGGCCAGACTGCGGACTTCGAGGGGGCGTGGTATGTCCGTGGGGAGCATGTGTTCGAGGTGGGCTAGATAGTCTGGTAAATTCCATGACGTAAACAGAGGCTGCTGGGAGATTGCATAGGCATGGGAATTGCGATATGTACGAGAACTCTCGGCGGAATTGCCTGGCGCCGCTCCAGCGCCGGAATGATTTCGCTTTCCGGCGCCGTCTTGACTAACGCTGTTGGGCGCGTGAGAGGACGGAGGCGGACGTTTTGGCGTAGGACCTGCCCTTGCGCGGGACGTCTGGCCTGATCGCTTGCTCGGGCCGGTCCCTAAAGTCAAGGTCACGTGAGTATGCAGACCAAAATGTTATCGCTCCTTACAGACACTCTAAAACATACCTTCGTCGCCTTCAGTGGGAACGACAGCATCGTGATGAGTAGCAACGGCCTTGCGTGGACCACCTCGTCGGTTGCGAGAATTACCCGATTTGCCACCTGCGGAGCGCTTGGTGGGCGGTGGCAGCTCTTCGAGTGCAACGTTGGTGGCTGCCTCAGGGCCATTCGAGGCGCTCGATGCTGATCTGGTGCGCTTCTTGGGCTGACTGAAAACAGTGTTGATTATAGTTGGGTCTACATTTAGCGGGCTGAACGCACGTATCGTCTTCCCCGCGTTTGCGCTTTTTTCGACTACTCGAATCGTCATCGAGAATTTCGCTTTGGCCACTTGTGCAACCGTTCACGGCGGGTCTGGGGGGTTCTGTTGCAGCAGCTGCTTCTGCTGCGGTGGCTTCAATGAGCTCCTTCAAGCTTTCATCAAATGCAGCATCTCGACTGTTCATTGTGTTGCGTCTCTTTGGTGGTTTGAGAAGATGAGCCGGAGAGTGAGAACGGGAGAGGCGAGCTGTCGTGTTGCGTGAGTGAGTTGATGAGTCGCGAGTTTTCTTGGCCAGCCGCCTATCGAGGGAGGTGAAAGGACGACGATAAGGCATAAGGAAGAGACACACTTGAGCAGATCTTGGTGGCGCTCTGGTTTGCATTGTTCGCAGTAATACTCCGCTCCAGCGAGCTGGTCTTCTGAGTCAAAGCCCATACAAAGACCGTGTTGCCAGGCGTTACATGTTTCACATTGGACCATGAATTCACCGCCTTCAGCATCGTCCTCTAGAGGAAAGGGTGGTGGATGAGGACTCGGGCTGGGAGAGGGAAGAGGGGACAAACCGTTCATACCACATATGCAACGCGTGATGCCCTGTTCCTCCGTGTCGTCGTCCTGAGGCTCAGCTGTCCCGGCAGAGTCAGAGGTATGCTTGGAGAGGGCGGACTCGACTAGCTGATCCGTCGGGGGATGCTTCTCCTTCTCCTTGCCTTTACGCTTCGACCTGCCATTAGAGTTGGCGTGGTTCGAAGAGCTGCCGTTTGAATGGGCGTTCTTGTGGGGAATGGGGTCGTCGATATCCTCTTGTTTTGGACGCTTTGTGCGACCGTTCTGGTTGTTGTTCGGTGGTGCGGGGCGTGTAGATGGGTCCTTTGTCCTCGGTGCGGGTTCTGGTGCGGGTGAGTCTGGGGACTTTGAGGTGCTTGCTGATACGGAGTGGGCAGAGCGTCGAACTGAGCGACGAGTTTCGCGTGGAGAGAGGGGCGGTCCCATCGTCGCTGCCTGGGCCATGCCAACTTAGCGTTCGGAGCAAACCAATGTCTACACTTATTTAGGGCTGGCAGCTCTCACTCTACTTCTCCCCTTCTCCTCCTCCCCCTCACACATCCTCACCGTCCCCCGCCCTCCATCGACGTCCCCGCGCCATATCAGACAACCACACCCAACCTTGGTCTCGTCGCGATCAGTCGCGGCTGGGTAGTCCCTCTAACAGCGTCGGTGCTGTCACTCTCGCGTGCGTTGCATCGGCCTCCCCCCCGGCGAACACGACAAGGTCCTCGCAATACACGCTGTGCGCGCTGGCGACGAACTCTCCTTGCTGACGATCCTCGTCGGGGCCAACGTCGCCGCGCATGCGGTTATCTGCTTGCACGTGACCCATCTGCGCCATCACGTCTACATCTGACCTCTTTCCCCGAGTCCATCCATGGCCTCATCGCTCGTCTATCCCTCGCTTGCGTCGCACTATCTTCTCACTTCCAGTGAACCCGATTATCTCCGTCTTATCCTCTCCTCAAAGGTCTACGAGATTCTCAAAGAGACTCCCCTCATCTTCGCCCCGAACCTCAGCGCAAAGCTCGGTAATCAGATATGGCTCAAGCGCGAAGACCTCCAGGAGGTCTTTAGTTTCAAGATTCGCGGTGCCTACAACTTCATGGCAAACATCCCCGAAGAGGATAGGTGGAAGGGGGTCATCACATGCAGTGCCGGTTAGTGTGCGTACCCTGCATGCGCAACCATCCCTTGCAGTGCTCTCCCCGAGCGTGCTCATCGATATCTCAGGCAATCACGCGCAAGGTGTTGCCCTCTCCGGAACAAGGCTCGTCATCCCATGTACCATTGTCATGCCAAAGGGAACCCCCACCATCAAAGTTGCCAATGTTCAACGTCTAGGCGCAAAGGTCGTCCTTCATGGATCCGATTTTGACGAGGCCAAGGCAGAGTGTGCTCGCCTTGCAGCCGCACATGGCCTTACTTTTGTTCCCCCTTATGATGACCCCTTAGTCATCGCTGGCCAGGGCACTATTGGCATGGAAATTCTCAAACAAGCACCCGATTCTGACAATCTGGATGGCATCTTCGCTGCCATCGGTGGAGGTGGCTTGGTTGCTGGCATCGCCGAATACGTAAAACGCATTGGAAGCCCGAAAACTAAAATTTATGGCGTTGAAACAGTCGACGCCGATGCCATGAGCCAAAGTTTGAAACAAGGACACCGCGTGACCCTGGCAGAAGTCGGCCCATTTAGCGACGGTACTGCCGTTCGAATAGTCGGCGCAGAGCCGTTTCGCATTTGTCAACGCCTTTTGAACGACATTGTTCTCGTTGATAATGATGAGCTTTGTGCAGCAATCAAAGACATATTTGAGGGTGAGTTTTCAAATTCAGCTTGGAATATCCGGCCATGATCATTCATTTATTGTAGAGACTAGATCGATCACCGAGCCGGCCGGAGCACTCGCTCTTGCTGGGTTGAAGCACCACATTACTGCCAACGGGCTTATTGGCGCGCAGCAAAAGTTCGTCGCAGTTATCAGTGGCGCGAACATGAACTTTGATCGCTTGCGATTCGTCTCCGAGCGGGCGGAACTTGGTGAAGGCCGAGAAGCATTGTTAAGTGTCGAAGTTCCGGAGAAACCCGGCAGGTATGTCTTATCGCTGCTCTGCCGTTGCTCCTTCATAGTCTTGAGCATAGTTTCTTTGCACTGCACTCGATCATATACCCTCGATCCGTCACGGAATTTGTCTACCGGTACCGCTCACCCGATCTTGCACATGTCTTTCTCTCGTTCAAGCTCGAATCCTCGTCGCGGGCGAAAGAAGTGTCAGCAGTGCTGGATGCAATTCAAAGACAAGGCTTCAAAGGATCCGACATTAGTGACGACGAGATGGCGAAAAGTCATACAAGGTATATGGTAGGGGGATGCTCCGTTGTGCCTGATGAACGTCTATTCCGATTTGGTGGGTCCATGAACTTCGCCTTGCTGTGTGGTATTTCAAACACAGCATGCACTTCCAGAGTTTCCCGAGCGGCCTGGGGCATTACGGAAGTTCTTGGAAGGCCTTCACCAAGGATGGAATATCTCTTTGTTCCATTACCGCAATCACGGTGGAGGTCAGTCATTCACTTCGACACCACTACCATCACTGAATCCGCACCCTAGACGTCGGCAAAGTGTTGACGGGAATTCAGGTGCCTGCTCAAGACTATGATCAGTTCCAGCAATTCTTAGACAAATTGGGGTACCATTACGTGGAGGAAACGAACAATGAAGTATACAAGCGATATCTTATAGGTTGAATGTTATTAGAGACTTAGATTTGTTGGTCAATACACAAGGTTCGGACACAGAGTGGGAAACCGGTCCAACTCTAAATTTAACGACCATGATCGTCGACATTGCTCGCGTCGCTGCAAGATACGCTCGCCGTCATTCGCGCACGCTGTTCGCATCTGCTCGGAGCCCATCGTCTGACCCATGGCCGCTTCCTCACACTCCCCAGCACCTCTCCAATACGACCACGCCCACTGACATACCCGCTCCGGAGCCTCTTCCTCGCCCGAACGAGCCGCTCGAAACCAAGCGTGCACGTCTTCTCTACCAGTCACGCAAACGCGGCACGCTCGAGAGTGACCTCTTGTTGAGCACATTCGCCAGGGACCACCTCTCCACGATGACTCGTGTGGAACTATCTGAATATGACAAGGCAAGTTTCTCCGTCTGCCACGCTAGACACTTTCTGACCTGAATAGTTGCTCGATGAGCCTGACTGGGATATATACTATTGGTCGACGGGCAATCGCACACCGCCGGAACGGTGGTCCAATTCTTCCATATTGGAGAAGCTCAAGATGCATGCAAAGAACGAGGGAAAAGTTGTGCGAAAGATGCCTGCTCTGGAGTAATAGCTACGCTAGCCGACATAATAAAGTGGTGCTCGACATGATGTCAAGCCCACGCAGATTGTCTTAGTCCACGAAATACGCCACTAGTGTTCGGGAGAGAAGTTGCTTCGGGAGGAGGCACATCGTACGATATGGGTGTGTGATATGATCGGTTGAGTCTAGACTGTAAGGCGCGGGTTTTCAGGCTGTGAAATGTGACGTGTGAGCTGTTTTCATACGTGGACTGATGTGGACACACCCTGCGTCAATGCTTGCCATCTTGTACTTTAGGATAAAAGTTGTCAAATACGACGTAGGCAGTGAAAGCGACTGCAGCTATCCCGAAGCCGGGAAACATGCTGGAGAACATGGCGCGGCTGGAGAACACAGGGTGTTTGCGCCAGGCTTCTCGCTTGGCCCATGGATCACGGAAAAGTGGTAGGTTTGTCATGCTGTGGAATGAATGAGCACAATGATTCAATTGTTCCACCACAATGACTGACTTCGTACTGAAGTGAACGAACAATCGCAGGGTCGGCACAGCATGGCTTCTGACCCGATTGTTTCCAGTCACGTGCGAATCTCATTAGGGCAGGTCCATCAGGACTTGTGATTTCAACAGTCACGGCTCGGCAAGAAGACAGCTTCCTCGACTTGTCTCTTCCATCGTTTCCCTCACTTTCTTGTCTGTCTCGACTCGCAATCCTTTATCTCCAGTTCATTTTACACATTCCTAGACACTCTACATGTCCTCTGACGAAGATTTACCGCTGACTTCCCTCACCAGCGCTAGAGCCAAGGGCCTCGCCGCACCTAATGGCAACGGTCACTACAACGGCGACGCAGACGACTCTCCAATGAGCGAAGACGACATGCCTTTAGTATGTGTCCGCTCTATCCAGTATATTCTACGGCCACCCCTATAATTGTCCACTAGTCCCAGGCGAACGGTAGACAGACGCCCAGAAAGTCTCACCCCCGAAAACGTGTCGCAGTTCGAGATTCCGACAGCGAGGACGATGACGATGCCCCGCTGGCTTCCTCACCAGCCAAGAAAACTCACACCTCCGCCGTACACCGTGGATCGAAAGCTACCTCCGCGATCGTTTCCAATGGCAAGGCAGAAAGTGATGATGAAGCTGCCATGGCCACCGTCAAGCGAAAGCGTGCCTCGAACGGCAAAGCCAAGGCGCCACCGAAGAAGAAGATCAAGAAGGAAGAGGGATCCGAAGCCAAGGAGTCTTCCGCTTCGGACGACGAGCCCTTGACGAAGAAGCGTTCCTCGGCCAAGGTAAAGGTCAAGCCCGAAAGTGACGTAGACATGAAAGACGTCCAGCCGAAACGAAAGAGAGTCTCCAAGAAGGTCAAGGACGAAGGCGCTCCTTCCGAGACCCCTCAGGCGAAGAAGAAGGGGAAGAAGAAGGAGGACGAGGAACCCGAAGAAGTCTACCGTTGGTGGGAAGACCAAGCCAACGGAGATGGCGAGGACAAATGGCAGACTCTCGAGCACAACGGTGTTATATTTCCACCTCCTTACGAACCCCTTCCTTCGCATGTGAAGATGAAGTACAAAGGTCCCAACCCAGTCGTTTCTCGTGTTCCTTCAGACAACGCTGACTGTTCAACCCAGGCAAGGAGGTTGACCTCCCGCCAGAGTCGGAGGAAGTTGCCGGTTTTTACGGCGCCATGATAGAGACAGACCATGCTCAGGACAATACCTTCAACAAGAATTTCTTCGATGATTGGCTCAAGGTTCTGAAGGATTACCCCCCAGTAAGCTTAATTTGATCACTTGCGGCAACTTGTGTGATGACCTCTTAATAGCGCAACAAGATTAAAATAACCGAGTTCGAACACTGTGATTTCCGTCCCATGTTTGAACATTTTGAAGCAGAGAAGGCCAAAAAGAAAGCGTTGAGTACTGCCGAGAAGAAGGAGCTCAAGAAACAGAAGGACGCGATGGAGGAGAAATACATAACGTGTCTCCTTGACGGTCGTAAGGAAAAGGTTGGAAACTTCCGTGTGGAACCTCCAGGATTGTTCCGCGGTCGTGGTGATCACCCCAAGAAGGGCGCCTTGAAAGTAAGCCCTAGGTTGAGCGGGGTGCAAACCACTAACCTATGGAACAGTTCCGCGTTCGACCGGAAGACATTACCCTTAATATCGGTGAGGATGTACCCATCCCCGTCCCCAACATGCCCGGGAACTGGAAGGGAGTCGTCCATGATAAGTCCGTGACCTGGCTTGCTAATTGGGTCGAGAATGTCAACGGCAACTACAAGTATGTGTTTTTGGCCGCAGGCAGCTCGCTAAAGGGTCAGAGCGACATGTCGAAGTTTGAGAAAGCTCGTGAACTCAAGGTAGCATTCAACTTCATTCCAAATTGAAGTACTTATGTCCTTGCCAGAGTCACGTCGCGAGAATCCGTGCGGACTATCAAGCTGACTTGAAGAGCAAAGTTATGGCAGACAGACAGCGGGCGACGACCATGTACTTTATCGATCGACTGGCTCTTCGTGCGGGTAACGAGAAAGGCGAAGATGAAGCGGACACGGTCGGTTGTTGCTCGTTGCGCTGTGAACATGTCACGCTCGAGGCTCCCAATTTCATCGTCTTTGATTTCCTTGGTAAAGACTCGATCCGGTACTATAACCGTGTCGCCGTTGAGGCACAGGTGTTCAAAAACATCCGCTTGTTCAAAGAGAACAAAGATCAAAACGACAACCTGTTCGATCGTGTTAATGTAACTTCGCTTACCTCGTTGGCGCAACTAGTCCTAACGAACCTTTCAGACGTCTCTTCTCAACAAGCACCTTGCTTCATATATGAAGGGTCTGACGGCCAAGGTGTTCCGTACTTACAACGCCTCCATAACTTTCCAAGAGCAATTGGACGAAGGCACGCCAAAGAACGCTACGGTGCAGGAGAAGCTAAATGCGTACAACCACGCCAACCGCATGGTCGCCATACTTTGCAACCATCAAAGGAGTGCACCCAAGACTCACGAACAGTCCATGGGTAGGATGCGTGACCGAGTATGTATATAGCCATTTTGAGATATATCATGAGAACTCATTTGGCCGTCATTCCAGCTCCGCGCTTTCAAGTACGATCGGATGAAACTGCGCCATGTCCTCTTCAATCTCGACCCCAAATACCGGAAAAACAAACTTTATGTGGATGACGAATCGGACATAGACGACGAATGGATCGTGGAACACGAGGAAGCACTGAAGAACAAGGATATCGAGAAAGCAGAGAAGAAGTTTTCCAGAGACAATGAGAAACTCGTTGAAGAAGGCAGCCAACCTCTGGACGACTCCGTCTTGAAAGACCGAATTGCGCTTATTGAAGCTGATTACCAGAGGCTTGCCAAGGAACGCGGGACGAACAAGGCAGTTATGAAGAGAGAGCGTCCCGTGGAGAAGATCGAAGAGGCTATCCAGAAACTTGACGAGAGGGTCAAGACCTTCAAACTGCAAATGGATGATCGTGAGGCCGGGAAGGAGGTCGCATTGGGCACGAGGTTAGTTGTACTTTATACTTCTTTCCGTGAACAATTTCCTGACCCATCCGCAATACTATAGTAAGATAAACTACCTAGATCCCCGGTGAGTGGCGTCGTGTCGTCCGTTGAGCGGGCCAGTGACTTGGTATAGGATTACCGCCGCATGGTGCAAGAAGTACGAGGTACCTATCGAGAAGATATTCTCCAAGACGCTACTTAATAAGTGTAAGCGAAAAACTTTGCGTCGTCGTCCGCTGGTTAGCTAACGGTGTTGTGTAAGTCCCATGGGCAATGGAGGCAGAACAAGACTGGAAGTTCTGAGTCGAGTCCGATGTTATATCATTATTCATGATGGACTCGACTGATACCTGCCTCGACGAACTGTTGCCAATTTTAATACGAATGTATAATGCTAAAGTAGCTACGTAGAGACTTGTTTGTTTTCGAACGCTGAAGATCCCACCTGTTGTCTCCTTTTGTTGCTTGCCGGCCGCAGTCACACGAGCGGAGTTTTTGTCAATGCGCCGGGTTTCATAAGAGGCGACTCTGAAGTACTTTAAATAAGTTTCGCCACGACCAACACGCTGCTTCTCTTGCATAATGAACAAACCATCTGTAACGACTTCCTCTGCTCAATTCGCAACCAAGTCTGCCTTTGCGGCCCTTGCCGTCGAGGACGTCGAGTCCGAAGAGGAGCTCATCCAAGACACACATCCCTTGTCAGACACGTAGGTTCTTTCCTTCACGCTCCACTATCTGTGCACCCATCATGCGCAAACAGCGCTGAACCACCCAAGCTTTCGAAATCGCAAATCAAAAGGTTGCAAAAACATGCGCGTACAGAAAAGCGAAAACAGGCAAGGGCAGCCAAGGCGTCTTCGACTGCAGAGAACTCGTCGAGAAGCACCCCTTCGCCGGAGCAGTCCATCGAACAGTCCGTGGCCTCTCTGAACGAGGAGGTCATCTCATCCGAGGCCGAGCATGCGCAACCTGAATCTGGCCCTGAGAACAATCGTGAGGAAGTATCACCTACCCCAGAACCCCCACGACCCTCTCCAGAACCAAGCAACGTGTCTACGTCTGCCAAGCCCGACGGTGCGTGGGCATTGTTCCGTGGGGTTTCTGTCTGATGACAGTCCAATCACAGCCCCGAGACCTAAATCAGTCGAGACGCACTCAAAACCTGTCACAGAATTGCGACGGGAACTTGCTCCTCCGCCAGTGCAAACGGATGTCGAGCGTGCCGTAAAGTCCAAGCAAGATGTTCAGGAAGCCGAACGCACAAAAAAACTCCAGAACCTGATAGAGAGGACATTGTGGACGTTCATCATGATCGGAGGGTTTATGGGTGAGGGTGGCAATCGCCCGTCGACGAGTCAGAATGCTAACACCCGTATAGGTCTTCTGCTCATGGGTCACGCATACTTAATAATCCTTGTCATGCTATGCCAAACGCTGGTTTACCGCGAGGTCACCGCTCTCTTTTCGCTCAGGGACATGTCCCCTGAAGCTGCAGAATTTGCGGTCAAGGGAGGCAAGGACCCTTGGAGTAAACCTCTCAACTGGTACTTCTTCGCCGTGACCAACTACTTCCTATATGGCGAGAGCATCATCTATTACTTCAAGGTTTGTTTTACGCTACCCTGCTTGTGACCTTGCATTGATGTTTTCTGGAAGCACGTCGTGTTTACAGATGGCCAACTGCTTCCTTTCGCTATGAATCACCGTATGATCAGCTTCACGCTATACACCATAGGGTTTATGGGCTTTGTCCTTTCGCTCAAGAGGGGTTATCTCAAGCAGCAGTTTGGTCTCTTCTGCTGGGTTCACATGAGTTTGCTCTTGATCGTGGTGTCTAGGTAGGAACTTCGCCTTCGAGTGAGATATGGTCTGAGGTGTTTTGTAGCCACTTTATCATCAACAACATTCTTGAGGGACTAATCTGGTTCTTTGTCCCCGCCTCGCTGGTCATTTGCAACGATGTGTTTGCTTACATCTGGGGTATCACTATTGGCCGTACTCCGTTGATCAAACTTTCACCGAAAAAAACGGTCGAGGGATTCGTCGGCGCGTTCTGGAGCACACTCATTTTCAGCGTGGTCTGGGGATCTTATTTCATGCGGTTTAACTATATGATCTGTCCTGTTCATGACCTCGGTGTCAGTGTGTGGAGCAACGTTCAATGTGTTCCCAACCCTGTCTTTATCGCAAAAGAATGGGAGATTTGGGCGCCATTGAGGGTCTTTTTGTCGCAACTTGTGCGTGTTACATTTCCTTGAGAAGCTATCTGTTGACAAACGTTTCATTGTAGCTTGGGCGTCCTGTGACAGTCATTCCCTATGTCCCATATCAACTTCATTTACTTGTCTTTGCTATCTTCGCTTCCTTGGTTGCTCCGTTTGGAGGTTTCTTTGCTTCTGGGTTTAAACGCGCATTCGACATCAAGGATTTCGGTCACAGTATTCCTGGACACGGTGGTATGACGGATCGTATGGATTGCCAGTACGTCAATGTCTCCACTGTGTGCTTCAGAGACTCACGTAGATGCTAGGTTCTTGATGGGAGTGTTCACCTACGTGTACTACAGCAGCTTGATTCGGGAACACCACGTCACTGTAGGATCCATACTGCAAATGATAGTCAGCGGGCTGACCGTCGAGGAGCAACTGGAGTTGATGAGAGACCTGAAGAAGTATATGTTGGGAAGAGGAATCACAGCCGTATGATTCTGGGACGTTCATGGTACAAGGAATTCAATGCTATTGTTACCCTCTCACTAATTATCTCCTGATTGTTGATATTTAACCGCATTCCTCACTCTCTTTAGCAATGAACAAGCGTCTGACACGATCTCCCTCATGTTTTTATCGAAAGGGAAGCATACTCGTGGGCGGTACATGCGTGTTCATAGCTTAATGTAGCGTGAAACATGAGACATAAGCAAGTAAATGCTCCTCATGACCGGGGCTTTTCCTGACAATCATCATGAGTGAACGATGGGTAGGGAACAAGCGAAATAACGTACCTTCTTCTCCTTCCAGAGTGCAAGTAAACCAACACCAGACACTTTCACGACCTTGAAACGTACACCAGGAATATCACCTTTGGCTTTACCACTACGACCGAACCCGGAAATGAGTACTTCATCGTTCTCGTCGACGAAGTTAAGGCAACCATCATTCTAGTACACCAAAGGGGATCACACACACGGACGCAATGCACAACGAGAAGACCTACAGGCACGAATGCCGTGACTTTTTTACCGTTCTTGATCAGTTGTACACGGACACATTTGCGGATGGCAGAATTGGGCTGCTTTGCCTCGACACCGACTTTCTCAAGGACGATGCCCTTTGCATGTGATGATCCTCCGGTGGGGGAGGTTTTGTAGACGTTACCAAGGGCACGCTTCTTGTATCCCTTGTCCGCCTATACAAACAAAATGTGAGATCGGACGTGCTGAGTGTGGAGCGTCGAGATATGTTACCCAGCGGTTTTCGCGGCGGTCATTACGGAGCTTGCGAGCGGCTTGAAGTCCACGGGGTTTGTTGGCTGGGGGGAAAGCGGGTCAGCGACGGGGGTTCATGCTGTCGGATGATCGACGTACAGCCCATTCTTGAGGTCGGTGATGTCGATGCAGAGGACCCTTTGCTCGACACCGCGGCTGGGTCGCTCGGTAATTTCCGTGAACTGTTACAGTTTATCAGCCACTCATATTCACATGGTTATTTTGACAAATAAGCATTACGTCATGCTTAATTTCAAATCATGAATGTCCACGGCAATTCCCTGGTGCGGTTCACTTTCTCATGCAATCGGGCCGCCAGAGCTCGCTCGTGTGTATTCCGCCGATAAGACTCGAATATTTTTGTATCTTGAACATACATTAACCACGTCCACGTCAATCATCATGTGGTCAGGTTTCCCTTCAGATTGCTCTCAAGTAACTGCTCGCATTCGACTTGGTCCAACATGTCTATTCAATACTTCCACCATGGTCGATTCCGTGTCGCGGGTGGGGTTATCCCAGATGCTGTAACTGCGTACTGCACGTATGGAGATCCCAAGAATCCCTGCATAGTCTTCCCTACTTGTTACGGTGGGAAGCTGGACAGTGCGTGACTCTTTATTATATGCATCTGAGCCACACAGAGATGTTTGAATAAGACAACGGTCTTTTAGGTCAAGAGTATCTCGTCGGGGAAGACAAGGTAATGCAGATGAGAGCGCTCCCGCTTCCTTTATATGCTTATATCTTGCAGGTCTTGAACCCGCAAAAGTACTATGTCGTTACTTTTGCACTCTTCTCCAATGGTGAAGTGCGTTGTGAAAGTTCCTTGTTCTTGTCTCTTTCAGTGCTGATGCTAGTTCGTGAACCAGTCCTCTTCGCCTTCCAATACCGTGAGCAAGATGTCCGATGCTGTGTACATGCACTTAGTCTGTCATCTAGCCGGCTCCATATAATGGGCCGTACTTCCCAGCCGTGTCTTATGAAGATAACATGTAAGTCTGATTTCCAGAGGTCATTAAAACGACTCTGACTGCGCATAGTCGCGCGCAATATACTGTGTTGACCCAGAAACTTGGGATCCAGAAGGTTTTCTGTGTCATTGGGTTTTCAATGGGTGGACAACAGGTCTGTTCCAATGGAGTCGATTATCGCGATACTCATTTCCATTCTTGATAGGCTTACTATTGGCCAGTTGTGTACCCTGATTTTGTGGAAAGGTTAATTCTTATATTCTTCCCTGAAGACCACTATTCTGACCCCTTCTCCGCGGAAAGATTTATCCCTATCTGCGGATCTGCACGGACGAGCCCTCACAATAAGGCGTACGGTGCAGCCATTTGCCGTCCCGTCTTGTTGTAACCGCTTTTGTTTAGTTTCCTTGAGGGCCCAAAGGCAGCCTTGACAGCCTCCAAGGATTTTGAGGACGGGCACTACAAGACTACGCCCCAACACGGAATTCGTGCCTTTGGACGCGCGTATAGTGCATGGGCATACAGTCAAGAAGTCAGTATCTTCTCCCCTTTCTCTGACTCATCCTGAGCCTAAGTTTTTCCAAAGTGGTTCCGCAAAAAGCTTTACTTGTATGACGGAAGGTAAGTGGTTTTCGCAATTGTCGTCCTCGGCCCTAAGTTTCCTATAGTTATTCTGATCTGAACGCGTTCCTGCGCGAGGATTGGGAAGCAGGATTCTTGAATGGCTGGGACGCAAACGATCTGCTTACTCTGCTGCACACATGGCAAGTCGCAGACACTTCCGCGATCCGGGACAACGGAGATCTCGAAAAGTGTCTCGGTGCAATCAAGGCCAGGGGATTGATCATGCCCTGCAAGACAGACCTCTATTTCCCCGTAAGTATTAATCAAATAAGATTATTTTTCCCTGCTGAACATCACGTCAGCCAGAGGATAGCGAGAACGAGATACGGTTCTTAAAAAATGCCAGGCTAGTTGTCATTCCCTCCATCTGGGGGCACATGGGTGATGCCTCTTTCTTTTTTATTCTTTTTGATTGCTGAACGTGTGACCATTTCAGCCGGAGGTGGTGCTAACTCCGAGGACGACCGGTTCCTTCAATCAGAAGTCAAGAAGTTCCTGGAGGAGCCTTAGAAACTACATCTGCATGTAAATATGTCGACTGAGATTCATTCGTGAGAGTCGGTGAGACCAGAATCAGGTACTGGTTTATCTATCATGTTAGCTTTATCCCTGAGTCATGTTTTGTCTGGGTATTTAGAACCATCCACCGTGCGACGCGGGGCCCGAAGGCCCGCCGTGTCCGAGTCTTATCCACAGATCTGATTATGGATGATAAGCGTCTACGTAACGCGCCAAGCTTATGGGGTGTGAGCGCTTGAGCGGCAGATTGGTCACTACAGGGGGATAGCCCGCCTCCGACCGATCCGTTGTTTTGCTGAGATCCACCTCACTTTCGCCCCTTCGTCGAGGACACTCGCCGTGGTTACGAAATTTCATATGGCGCAACGCATCATCCAATACTATCATCACGGAAGGTTCAAGGTCGCAGGCGGTGTCCTGCCAGATGCTGTCACGGCTTATCAGACACTCGGAGACCCCTCAAACCCATGTGTGGTGTACACAAATCACTATGGCGCGAAGCTTTCTCTGCCAGGAGGTGTGTTCATCGGATTGGACACAGATAGGCTAAACATCTTCTCAACTTAGCTGCAGACGCCCTGGCAGGGGAGGGGAAGGTATAGCCAGCGCAATGTCACAAGAACCTCTCTTCACCACATAACAGGCATTCGACCCAACGAAGTACTACGTAGTTGTATTTGCGTTGTTTTGTGGCGGAGAGGTATGTCCATCTCTGCAAGCGTGCATCTCAGAGTTAACGTTAATCCTTATCTGAAAGTCGTCTTCTCCATCCAACACGGTGAACGAGCCCGTAGTTCATTATCTACTTGAAACTCATGCAAGCTGTCACAGCCTCTGCCCCACAACGGCCCATACTTCCCAGAGATTTCATACGAGGACAACATGTACGAGAAGCGATCTTTATATTGTTTATCGCTCACGTGAAATTAACAGTCGAGCTCAATACGAAGTATTGACCAAGGTCCTTGGTGTGAAGAAAGTGTATTGTGTCGCGGGCCTTTCCATGGGCGGTCAGCAGGTAAGTCCATCGATATTGGCATCAGCATCGGCATCGGATTTCCTGACCATTTTTTGCGACAGGCTTACTATTGGGCAACAGTCTACCCTGAATTTGTAGACAAGATTGCAGTGGTCGTTTCTGCTGCCAGAACAAGTATGCACAACAGATGGTTGGTGCAAGCCTCATTGGTGCTTTAAGGGGCCGTTAATATCAGTCGGATCAGCATCTTAGAAGGTCCAAAGGCCACTCTCAAGGCGTCCAAAGACTTCAAAGATGGCCACTACACGTCTCCTCCTTACCAAGGTATAAGAGCGTTCGGACGTGCTATGTTGCCATGGGTTTACAGCCAATCGGTGAGAATGCAAACGCGTTTTGCCGAAGAATCTCACTAACGATTCTCTAGTGGTTCAGGGATCACGGCTATTTGATGGATGGACAGTGAGTGCGAAAACATCGGCCACGAAAAGGTTGCTGATTCATACTTTCCGCTAGGTACCCTGATCTCCAGTCTTTCATGCGCGGAGAAGGAGAGTCACATTGGATCCAAAACTGGGATGCAAACGATTTGCTTCACCTTCTCGATACCTGGCAGAACGGTGATATCTCACAAGTTCGAGACAACGGTGACTATGAAAAGGCTCTCAGGAGCATCAAAGCAGAAATCCTTCTCCTACCTTCCAAGACGGATCTCTTTTTTGCTGTCAGTCCTCGCTTTATGCTAGCTCGTTAGCCACTGACTGAAGATCTCGTAGCCCGAATACAGCAAAACTGAGATGTCGTATCTACAGAGGGGAACTTTAGTGTTGATCGATACAGACTGGGGTCACAGTTCTCAAAACCCGGCAGATATTGATTTCTTCTGTAAAGAGATCGGGAAGTTCTTGGCCTGACTCTGCGACAAATAAATCTTGTTCTGTTTGGAAGCCGATTATTATTAGCTCCCATGGCGCGAAGAATCAGCAAAGTTTGAAATGATGAAGACGCCAACCTTCGGACATGGAAGTAGGCAAAATTTCACGCCAGTGATCCATGTGCATAGTTCCGGCGCCCGATTCCTGAGATCGACGACGTATGATGTATGTTCATGGTCACAAGCAAGTAATCACAAGTCCTTCGGACCGACACCTGCAATCGTACGCCTTACACGCGGGAATGGGAAACAGATAACAAAAATATCAAACGATGGGACCAGTAGGTGTGAAAACCCAACTGAGCCTAGCTTTTCAGTTTCTTCCGAACAGCAACGGTCCATTGCTCACCTAACATGCAAACTCCAAGCGCAGAGATCAAGTACTACCACCATGGCAGGTTCAGGACGGCTGGTGGTATACTTCCGGATGCGGTGACCGCCTATCAGACATATGGAAATCCCCAGAACCCCTGCATAGTATTCCCAACGTGCTATGGAGCCAAACTGGCCCTCGGAAGTAGGCAGAGCGAATGCTGCCTAGCAGTATTACATTACTAATGTATCTTCAGGTCAGGATTATCTTGTCGGTGAAGGGAAGGTAAGGAGTTCACTGGCAACTAGTTCTGGACCCGGAATCCGGTCTGTGATGTTCACATTGCGTTGCGTCAGGTTCTTGACACCAAAAAATACTATGTCGTTACCTTCGCGCTGTTCTGCAATGGAGAGGTGAGAGTAGTCAACCACTTCTATATTCCAGACTCCAAGTTATTTCTTATCTAGTCATCGTCCCCTTCCAACACTGTATGTGTGCCACATTCCACTGGCCGTCCCGGTTATGAAAATCCAGTGGAAGCTCATAACATATGTTCCCTTAGCCGGCGCCATATAACGGCCCATATTTCCCGTTTGTCTCCTACGAGGATAACATGTAACTGCTTCTTTCAGTACTAGGGCTTTCTGCATTACTCACTTCCCTCGTAGCCGTGCCCAGCACGCAGTTCTCACCAAGCTTCTGGGAGTATCAAAGGTGTTTTGTGCCGTAGGATTTTCCATGGGTGGCCAGCAAGCGTATCATTGGCCTGTGGTGTTCCCGGACTTTGTGGAGAGATTCGTAGCGATCTGCACTTCTGCACGAACTAGTCCCCACAATCAATGGTCACTTTCTAATTTACGATCACTTGGATTTGTGCTAACTGTCGCGAAGCTTCCTTGAAGGCCCGAAGGCTGCAATGTTGGCATCCAAAGATTTCGCCGATGGTCATTACACATCCACGCCACAGCACGGCATTCGGGCATTCGGGAGGGTTTACTGTGCATGGGCATATGGACAAACGGTGAGCATGCATGAGATAATATTGAATATTCTTACAGTGCCATAGTGGTTCAGGGAGCACCAATACCTTATGGGAGGAGAGTACGTGTTCACGTCTCCCGATTTCCGGTTATGCCTAATACATATTAGATATCCTGATCTAAACTCGTTCATGCGAGAGAGGTGGGAAGGGAGAAACTTGCAGTACTGGGACGCCAACGACATGATCGCTCTGCTCACCACCTGGCAGCGGGGAGACATCTCCATCATTCGCGATGGCGGCGATTATGAAAAGGCATTGAAGAGCATCAAAGCCAAGGGATTGATCATGCCTTCCAAGACTGACCTTTACTTCCCGGTTCGTTGGGACGCCACCTGGGCTTGTGTTCGTGCTAATGCGCTTTTTAGCCGGAAGACAGCGAGGTGGAAGTTTCACATCTTAGAGATGCTACGCTGCATGTCATACCCACCGTTTGGGGTCATGTTGCGGGAGGAGGAGCCAATCCCGTCGACGTCGACTTCATTTCAGACAAGATTCGTGCGTTCTTGAACCACTGAATCATGCAGGGAGGGAATACGCAGCAAAATGGGCTGTATTTAGTGACATACTTGGCCTGTCAAAGCAGTAGTAGATCGTCCGATTAACTTCAGCGTTTGCGCTTCGAGCCTGCTAAATCATAATTGTGAACTGAAACGTGGCTAGTAAACTGCTAGTCACGTGTGCGTAGAGCTCCACGTAACGTAAACTTGGCGAGTGTCTTCCTTCGCGCCGGCTCGCGTTCTCGCCAATATGAAGGATCGTCGCTATGGTCTTCTCTTGGGCAGTTTGCTTTTATTCCCCGTGGTCAGCATCAATGCATTCTATCTGCCCGGTGCTACACCCCGCAACTTCGAACGAGGGGAGCAAGTAGACCTCTTTGTCAACGCCCTCACTCCGATGCTGACGGGGAAGGATGATTCAAAACTAGTACGCATTCTCGTTAGCCTTAGGAGTTGGTGTCTTACATTGACTTGACCCTGCATAACCAGAAATCGCTAATTAATTGTGGGTCCATGAACCAAGCTTGTCTCGCAAATTTACCACTTGCTGATGTGCACGGTAATAAGACGACTACTACAGTCCTGCTTTCCACTTCTGCGAACCTGCAGACGGTCCAAAGAGTCAGCCCGAGTCATTGGGCTCCATTCTTTTTGGGGACCGGATATTCAATTCACCATATGACGTGCGTCTCATCATACGTTTGCGGGAGTCCTTTTGCCTTAGCATGCCTGCGCCAGATCAAAATGTTGGAGGAAAATGGGACGTGTCGCACCCTCTGCTCCCAAGAAGTGCCGCCACAGGACGCAAAGTTCATAAATGCCCGTATACGAGAGGACTATGCGCTCAACTGGCTCGTTGACGGCTTGCCGGCGGCAGAGATGAAGAAAGACCTGAAGACGGGTGATATCTTCTATGATATGGGGTTCAATCTCGGTGATGATGACAATGAGACACCGTACTTGAATAACCATTACGATATCGTCTTGAGGTTTGCGCCGGGTCCCCCTTTCACGATCAATTCTCATTTAATGGCATGAAGGTACCATGAACGCGATCCGGGCATATATCGAGTAGTTGGGGTTTTAGTGTGGCCATCCAGGTGAGTAATCGTACAGAAGACCCTTGGCTGCTTTCTCCAAACTCACTCGTTCCAAGTCGTGGTGGTTCACAGGAAGGGGACTCGCTTGATTGCGACTCTACTTTCCAACCTCTATTACTTTCAGAGACGCAAACGACAACCGTCCGTTATACATATCGGGTCACTTGGAATGTACGCGCCATGTTCATGTTCTGGTCCTGAATTTGACGTTCCTGTCAGGAATCAGATACCCCATGGGTACGTGGACGATCGCTTTTCATTGCACAGTTTCACGTCAGCTTCCCTCCAGGCTACACGTTGGGACAATTACTTGCACATTTTCGACCCACGAATACACTGGTTCAGTATCATCAACTCGATCATGATCGTCGTTTTCCTCTGTGTCATGGTCACCATTATTCTCCTGCGTACGGTCTCGAGAGATGTGAGCGTCCCTAAACTATGTGATGATTATCTGACGTGTCATATTTGTAGATTTCGCGTTACAACGCCATCGATCTCAGTGTATGTTCCACACCACCCACTCCTGTGTGTTCGAATATTTATACTGTTGCAGGAGGACGTCCAAGAGGATTGGGGATGGAAACTCGTGCACGGAGAAGTGTTCCGCACCCCGCGTTTCCCGATGCTCTTGGCTGTCATGGTCGGTAATGGTGCACAACTCTGTGCAATGTGTTCAGTTACCCTTGGTACCTCCTCTGATTCGCCAGTGTTTTTGCATATTCACATGTCTTTTGGCAGTTTTTGCACTACTAGGCTTCCTCTCCCCATCTAACCGTGGTTCGCTTGCGACCGTGATGATGGTGTGTTGGTCTTTCTTCGGCGGGCAAGTGACCTTTCTGTCTTCCTTGTCCTGTCTGTATTGAGGGACTCTCTTGATCAGAATTGGTGGCTACTATTCCAGCCGTGTGTACGTATCGCTAGGGGGTGTTGACCGCAGAAAGAATGCCTTTGTGACTGCCACCGTCTTGCCTACGTATGTTCTCATTGGTATGTTCCGCCTACTTAAGCTGAAGTTGGACTGCAGGCTGGTTTTCATTATAATTTTCTTGCTTAATTTCTTCCTTCTTATTGCCGGGTCCTCGGGAGCTGTACCCTTCAGTGCGTTATCCCTTTCATCCAATATTGTGACTATTCCCAACCTTCGATGCAGCTACGATGCTTCTCATTGTGTTACTTTGGTTTGGAATTTCTGCGCCCCTCTCAGCTATCGGTTCTTACATTGGATCACGGCAAGGGGTAGGTACTCATGATGCTTTCACTTTCGGTTGGTTTACAGGACGAGTGTAGGGTGTCTCGCACCCCGTGAGGGTGAATCCAATTCCTAGGCAAATCCCCCCTACGCCCCGTTATCTCCGACCTTGGGTATGTCGCGTGGCACATAATGTCTGACCCCCGAGTAACCATCCGAATAGGCAGCCACATTACTCGCCGGCATTCTACCGTTCGGTGGGATCGTCTTTATTCATTGTTTCATTCGAAACTGAACACTGGACGCTATTCTAGGCGCGGCATTTGTTGAGTTGTACTTTATCATTTCAAGTCTCTTTGCTTCACGCGCCTACTATGCATTCGGTTTCTTGGCGCTTACGGCGGGAGTAGTTGCATTGACGACGGGAACGGTCACGATTCTCTTCACATACTTTAACCTCTGTGCAGAAGAATATCGGTGTGTCTTGTTCCCATCTCTTGAGCACCATCATCGTTATTGATGGCGGTCCCCGTAGTTGGCATTGGCGTGCATTCATGACCGGAGGGGGGAGTGCGTTCTGGATTCTCCTCTATGGGTTATTCTATTGGGCTTCACGCCTCTCGCTCGGCTCTTTTACGAGCGTCGTGCTCTATCTAGGATACTTGTTTCTCATTTGTCTGTTCGATTTCCTCATCACTGGTGGGTCCTTTTCATACATCATGGTCACGTTCCCTGCCAACTCATAGTCCTCAGGAACGATCGGATTCCTTGCGTCTTACTGGGTCGTGCGCAGACTGTATAGTGCCATCCGCGTTGACTAGCTAGTTGGATGTTAGACTGCCATGTATTTATTGAATTAGACGAAAATGACTCCGTTGCGGACACTTGGCTCACAGGCTTGTTTGTTTGATGTAACTTGCTCACTCATGGCTAATTAGTTGTACGCCATCTGATGCAATATTGCTGCTATTTGGCGTCCATTCGGTCTGCAGCGGGTATGTTGGCCTGGCGGACATTAGTAGCCTTGGTAATGACAATAACTTGGGCCAAAATAGCAGTACACGTGTAAGAAATCTGAAGATCCTTGATATATCGTTCATCATATATCACCTGCCACCATTTACTCGGACTATCAATACACCGGGGTTCTCCAGGTCCACCTCGACAGGGATCCCATCCCTGCAACGATGATTTAATATTGATCGAAGAATTTCTTCTAGGAACACTTACTCGCGCATGTGATCTTGTATCGCAGGCTTGAGCTTGGGTACGCCTCCATCGGAATGATTCCCTTGGCCTACCGAGGACTAGATGAGTCTCGAACCGCACGGAGGTTATAAACATACCAACGATCAAACGGATCTCGGAATCACCTCTTCGACGCGCTTCTTTGAGAGCTTTATCAGAATAGGCGATGGCTTCTTCCACGTAGAGACCGTGAAGGTCCACTTCACACGTAGGCCTGTCCTGGGATAAAAAGAGAAAAAACTATGCGGCAAAATGGTTGCGGCTGAGTCCAATATCGCCTCACCTGATTGTTTTCTGATTAAGAACACTCGTGTTTTAGTCGACGCGAATGACGGAATGGATATGAGTTTACCCTTGAAAATGGATGCACTCGCTTTAGCGTGGTAGTTCTTCATGTTGGACTTATGGCGTTCGGCCTGCTCTTTGAGCGCCTGGCAACTGGCGTGGTCGCGGCGTTCATAGGCCTCTCTGCTTTGCTGACGATATAGGACCATCAGGTTGCCCTCTTTATTAGCCTTTGCGCGGAGGGAGGCAGGGTCTGTAGCTTCAACCTTCACCGGGGTATCGACCTTCACCGTGGCATCGACCTTCCGGGGAGGGACGATGGTCTGCCGGTTTTGCCGCTCGTCACGACGACGGGGTAGCGGCTGCTGAGGGGGTTCATATGGTCGGGAATGACTTGGGGGCGGGTCGTGTTGATCGCCTGAACCAGTGAAATATGCATATACTGCGAGCGCAGCGGCGGCGCCTGCGATCAGGTACTTGAACATGGAGAAAGAGGGGAGACGCACTGCAAGCGCTGGCAAGACGGAATCCGAGGTGGCCGGAGAAGGGGAGGTGGATGAATGAGGCAGACTTCACACACGATGCACGAGGCCAACTCAAGTATACAGTGAGAAAAGAATAGGCGCGATAAGAGCCTTGGTTGACTAGTACTATTCACCACTACATCAAGTACAAGGAATGCGAAATGACAGAGATTGTTCAGATGCACCTGCAAAGAAATCCGAATGCATACGTAGATGAATTCAGCGAACAAAAGCAATTGTACAGTGTCCGACGTGTCCAGGGTCCATGAAAGGGAGTATGAGTATGTGTACATCATGAAGTCATCGAGGTTTTAAAAGTACTGGCGTGCATGGTCATAGTATGGTGGTCATGATGATGATGGTGCTTGGATGGTGAAGGCGGGACTCCAATTGCCAGAGTCACCAAAGACTGGAAAGACAGGATCAGCCTGTATAGGGGGGTCGAGGGGGGATGCAGGATGGACTTACGAACGACGATCCAGTCCTCAGCGGGATCTGTGTCTGCTGGGACGGTCACATCGACCTGGCCATCAGACAAGGGGAAGTCTTGTGCGATGGGAGACGATTGGGTTAGACCGCCGTGACGGAGATAGACCATGCCATTGGGGTTGGTGACCTGTGCGGGCTGTTTAGAGGTGTCCCAGGAGACGGTGTAGGTTTGGCCAGCGACCCAGACGGTGGTAGCATCAGGGGAGAGGATCTGGGGTACCCAGACGTCACGGGGTACGACGAGTGGGAGAGCGGCGACGATGGAGAGGATGGAGCATACGAGGAAGAAGCGGAACATCATGAGAGTCGTAACGGTAAGGAGAATGATGAGGTGGAGAGAGGGGGAATGATCATATTTATATGTGTGGTGGTCGAGGCACAGCCGACCGCAGCGGTGGTGTGCCAGTGACAGATCGGGTTCATTCTCCGGAGCATCGCCAATGCCGTCTCTCAAACGGAAGAAATCCATCCCGAACGACACCGACACCGACGACGACGGACTCGATGACTTCATACACGACGCCATCGTCAAGAGGGACGTCAAGGGCGGGACGAACATCCTCAAAAAAATAAAGTCCAAGGGCGACATCGGCGGTGGCAGTTTTCAGAGCATGGGTTCGTACACCTCATCGCCCTCCAACAGCCCCCCTCATGCTTTGCTAGGTCTCCATCCGTTTCTGCTCCGTGCGCTCACCCTACAGGGATACCGCACTCCTACCCCGATTCAGCGTGCAACGATCCCCTCCCTTCTTGCCACCCCCCCTCGCGACCTCGTCGGCATGGCTCGCACCGGCTCCGGAAAAACACTCGCGTACATGATCCCCCTCGTGCAACGTCTCGGTGGACGTCACGCCCATGCGTTTGGCGCACGTGCAATCATCCTCGTGCCAGCCAGGGAACTTGCCCTCCAGGTCCTCAGAGTCGGCAAATCCCTCGTCAAGGCTTGGAAATCTGACGCCGTTTCACATGCTGGCGATGCACATGACGACGGAGATGACGACAACTCTAAAATTGGCTCGGGAGAGACTCTCCGGTGGGGTCTGATCGTCGGGGGTGAAGGCATGGATGACCAGTTCGAGATGATCAGCGCAAACCCAGATGTGTTAGTGTATCATTTCTCCAGTCCCCATTCCCCATCTAACATTCAACCGGATAAAGAATCATTGCAACTCCCGGTCGTCTTCTCCATCTAATCGTCGAGATGTCCCTCTCCCTTGCTGCGATCCAGTATGTCGTCTTCGACGAGGCCGATCGTCTTTTCGAACTCGGCTTTTCCACTGCATTGTCCGAAATTCTCGCCCGTCTTCCTTCGTCGCGTCAAACCCTCTTGTTCTCCGCCACACTTCCAAAATCTCTCGTCGAGTTTGCAAAGGCCGGTTTGCGTGATCCGAAACTCGTCCGTCTTGATGCTGATTCCAAAATAAGCACCGACCTCCGAATGGCCTTCTTTTCCGTGAAGCAATCCGAAAAAGATGCCTGCTTGCTTTCCCTTCTCAGGGATGTCATAAAAGTCCCCTTTGCCGGTAATGATTCCTCCGAAGGCGACGTCCCCGGCAGAGACATCAAGGGTAAAGGAAAGACAAAGACAAAATACCCGACCCACACCGCCCCCCACCAGACCCTTGTGTTCGCAGCTACGAAACATCATGTCGAGTATCTCTCCGCACTTCTCACTGCCGCAGGTTACGCCGTATCTGCTCTCTACGGATCTCTCGTACAATCTACGCGGACCTTCCAAATGTCTCAATTTCTCGCAGGAAAGACGCAAATTCTCGTCGTCACGGACGTCGCCGCGCGTGGGCTCGACATCCCTATCCTCGAACACGTCATCAACTACGACTTCCCTGTCGGCGCCAGAATATTTATTCATCGCGTAGGCAGAACAGCTCGTGCAGGGAGAAAAGGATGGGCGTGGAGTTTTGTTACCCATAGCGAAGCTGCTTATCTATGCGATCTCCAACTCTTCCTCACACGACCATTGCTTGGCGTCACCGCTCATCCACCATCCGTCCTATCCTCCGAGGAGCCATACACGCAATCTCTCATACTCGGTCCCTTCCCGCGGGACGTCGTTGATGCCGAGGTCGAGTACATACGTACACTACATGCGGCGCACCACAGCTTGCCCAGCCTCCACGGCGTCATGGACCGCGGTCAATCCATGTACGAGCGAAGTCGAGGGAAAGCGAGTCCTGCCAGCTATAAGCGAGCCAAGGAAATGGCCAAGTCGGGCGACGGCTGGGCCGGGGACGCCCAAGGGACACATCCAGTATTGTCACTCATACGTCAAGCAATGACAGAAGAGGGTGCGATCCTTTCCGTTGAGGAGGAAAAAGGGAGGGACAACAAAAGACTCGCGATGATCCGGGCCGTGAGTGCGTTCAAGCCGGCCGAAACCGTCTTTGAACTCGGGACACGTGGTAAAGCCGGGACTGGCAATACAGCGCTGATGAAGGAGCGTAGGAAAGCGCTGGCGAAAGCAGCAGAGAGATCTGTGGCGCCGGCACTTTCTGCTCCTGCTCATGCCGATGAAGTGGGAAATGAAGATGCATCACCGCAAGGCGACGTTGCAATGGAGATGGCCGACGAAGAGGATATTGCGGTACGCATGGTCCGAGATGTGACCGATGGCTCGGGCTCATAAGTTCCGCAGGCTGTATTCGAAATGTCCAGCAAGAAGCGAGACAAGGACAATTATCGCGATGAGGAGTTCTACATGTCGCACTATCACAAGGACGCATACACAGAAAAGGGGTATGCCCTGCATTCTACCACGCGTATGGCCTGCTCAACTGACGAATGACAGGTACTCGCTTACTGACGGGGCTTCCTCGTTCGCTATACAGGCTCAGGGAGCTATGTTCGATCTCACTGGGGACGTCACAGTGGGAGGGAGACAGCGACACGGCAAGATGACATGGGACAAGAAAAAGAAAAAATTCATCAAAGGGGACGGTACTGGCGCGGATAACATCAAGCTCGTGCGGACCGAGAACGGGACAAGGCTTCCGGCGACCTACCGGAGCGGCCGCTTTGATGAGTGGAAGAAGAAAGCGAAAGTATCGATGCCGAAGATCGGAGAACGGGAAGCCGTGCGACCCGCCTCAGTACGTGCGAGTGGCGGGAAGCGATGGAGACATAGTAAGGTCTCCGAAGCGAAGCCGCTCGACAAGCTCTCCAAGGATTACGAACGTAAGTCGAGGCAACTTAGGAAGAAGGAAGGGAACGCCACCGGTGAGGAGGGCGAGGGTTCGCAACAGCACCCGGTCAAAAAACCCGGTGGGACGTCAAAGAAGGACAATAGGAAACGACTCGGGGGAAAGTCCATCCGGCGTATCAAGAGTGAAATCAAGACGGTCGATCAGATCTATAAAACTCGTAAGGTTGCGGAGAAGAGACGGGCAAAGAATGCTCGACCGAGTCGGAAAGGTAGAAAATAGTATACATCGTGCATCCAGACTGCCAGTAGTTGCACCGAACCCATCTTCTCGTTCACCTGCTACGCAATGTCCGAATACTCCCACTTTGCGCCTGCTCCAGAAATCACTGGCACATCTTCATCTTGAAGCAGGTCGATGCCCACACTTCTTAGGGCATTGACACACCACTCAGGGTAACCTTTATCACCAAAATAGTTCTTAAAGAATGTTCGAAGGTACCCGGGGAACGTTCCTCCCAGGATCGCATCTCGGGCCCCGCCCATAACCTGCGCCTGGAACACCAAATTGTGTTGCGTCAGCGCTGTAAGGAGAATTAGAACGTCGGAATGAAAACGGTAATTAAGGCCAAAGCCAAGATACCGTGCGCTCCTGCGGTCTCGATCGTGACGATGTGGTGCAGCATCGCACGAGGCGTTCCAGTAGAACAGGTCGGGCAGGGACAATTATCATCAATTCGATCCATGCTTTTCGCATGCTTCTTCAACCCTGGGCAAGGGATCGATATACTTTGTCTGATAGGGGGACATGCGGACGTGCACGCACGAAGGTTCAAGGGACCCCTGAAGGTCAAGGCGACTCCAAATCGGGCAGTACGGGTAGGGAACACGCAGTCAGCCTAGCAACGTCCTCAATGCCCCTTCATTCTTCAGATGGCGATGTCGGCCGGACGCACCATGTCGACGCCTAGCGCAACACAGACCAAAAGATCTGCAGCAGAGGACGGACGGTTAGTTAAGGCTGAGTCGGAAACGTGTTCTGATGTTTACCCTCCGCAAAGCCGACGCCCATCGAGTACCGCGGTTCTAAAATGCAGGGTGAGATGCTGTGTCCTGCGCAGTGCGATAGGAGGCTTACTATCGTCTGGTAATTTATCCACACATTGCTTGATGCTGTGGACAGTGAGAACTTGGTTGCAAAGATAAGTTGACTGCGTATGGGTGGTCCTTACATTCTCCAGAACACGTCTGAACGCAATCCAGGCGGAAGTCATTTCCAGAAATGACTACAGGACATACCTTTCTCTTCACCTCCACTCAAGCCACCTATCGCAAACCCGGCTACGTGATCCCTCCTCTCCAACATAGCGCTCAGGCACTGATCGCGGAGGACGGGATCCAAGCCACCTTGAACTATTGCAAAAAGGTTTTGCTTGTCCTGCCGGCCCGATCGCTCGTGTTGTTCGATACATCGATCGAGCCACCGGATAGAACGGTGCATAGCCTCGCCCACTCTGGGCCCGACGGTGAGACTGCTGACTAGGTTGCCATCAGGAGTTTTGATGACCATACGTCATGTCCCCACGACCCACCGACGTCATCTAGTTGCATGATGATATCTGCACCGATGGAATGCTGTATCGAAATGCTTTCCTCGGGCTGGACAGGTAATGTATCAGTCACTCACGACACGCCATATAGTACAAATCATCGAACCGTCAGCATAGTGGGTTCCCCTGTGAAAGGGCTCGCAAACAGTGCTCCTTCCTCCGTGATTTTCGTGAACTTGCCCAGAGAGACAAGTTGGAAACCGCCGCTGTCCTGCATGGGTACAGACACATGTTTTCTATTTCCATGACGCGCTATATGGAAGGATGAAAAGTACTCACTGTTAGCATATTTTGGTGCCATCCTTGGAATGTATGTGCTCCACCGGCTTCCTCGAGGACTTTAGTCCCTGGTCTCAGATTCAAGTGATACGTATTGTTCAGGATGAGAGTGATCCCGAGAGATTCGACCTGCTGTGAAGTCAAACCTTTGATCGCAGCTTGGGTGGCGACCGGCATAAACGTTGGCAGCATCGTGACGCCATCTTGAAATGGCGGTTGACCTCGTGTTGATTTCAAAGAGAAGAAACTTACGAGCGAGCTTCATGCGACAGACGCGTGCCTTTGTCGTATGACATTGTGCAATGACTTCAAACTCCATGCTAGCGAGCTGAATGTCACTGGAACTGAGTGCGACGGAATGAGTATTTGTGGCTGTGCAATTAAAGTCATTGACTTCCCGATCGGATCTGAAACAGACTCGCATCATCATCACGGCCTTTTTTCTCTCCATTTTTTTGTTCGCCATTCGGCTAGGATTTGGAACAGAGAATCCGGTGTCGTGGCAGATGTTCAGTCTTGCTCGTCGATGTGCCCGTTCATTCAATGATAACGCGAGAAAAGCGTATCTGGCCCAAAGACAACTTCACAACGGCCGAGATCTCGTTCAAGAGCTCGCTTCCCGGCAGTTCGTAGCGAACGTGACGCGGTGAGCGGACCCGTGATCGCGTGCTCGTTCGCTGAGGAAGAGTATCGTATCAGACCAGATGATCTCGGGAAGCACCTCGAGCAGCCTCGCACGGTCTACCTCGGTATAGATCCCACGGCGAAATCACTCCATGCAGGACATCTCCTTCCCTTGCTTTGTTTGTTGCATTTTCAATTGCGTGGGAACAAGGTGATTGCGCTCGTAAGTAGTCGAACCACAGCGCTGCTGTTCTTCCGCGACTTGCTAAGTGACCACAGATAGGTGGTGCGACTGGGTTGGTCGGCGATCCCTCAGGACGTTTGACCGAACGCCAGCCAGCGGAGAAGACACAGATCGAGCTGAACACACTCGGCCTCACTCAAGCGATCCAAACGTTCTTTCATAGCGCGGCCGCGTACGCAGAGGAGAGGTTGTCCACTCGATCGTCCGGTCTGCCTGCCGTGCAAGTCCTGAACAACCTAACGTGGCTCAAGGACGTCAATTTACTCGATTTTCTGCGTATGACGGGCATACATTTCCGAGTGAACAATATGCTTGCGAGAGATAGGTACGGATTCGTCCGGCCGCTTGCTAATTTTCTGACCTGGTCATGACAGCGTGAAGAGGCGGATAAGCACTCAACAAGGTATCTCCTTCACCGAGTTTGCCTATCAGCTCTTGCAGGGTTACGACTTTTACGAGCTGTACAGAACCCATGGGTGTACCATTCAAATCGGTGGATCCGATCAATGGGGGAATATCTTGTCTGGCCTGGAATTGATCAACAAAGCTGAGCTAGGACCACTCTCCGGAGAGGGCATCGTGAGGGAGAAAGGCTTCGCTTTGACAACTCCACTTTTAACCACGTCGCGAGGGGAAAAGTTTGGCAAGAGCGCTGGCAACGCTATCTGGCTGGAACACGCCTTGACCAGTTACTTAGATTTCTATCAGGTCTGTCCCACCCCTTAGTGAACATTCTACATTGATTCAACAACTGCAGTTCTTCATGCGGACTAGCGACTCGGATGTGGAGAAATACCTGAAGTTGTTCACGTTGTTGCCTGTAGAACAGATATCCTCAGTCGTGCGCGACCACCAGGTACAATCCATCACTTTTTTGCGTTGATGGCCTTCTAATACTCGTATCAGATATCCCCAGAACGTCGTGATGCGCAAAAGGTACTAGCCGAGGAAGTCACATTGATGGTTCATGGCAGTCAGTCACCGCCCCCTCAGCCTTTTCTGTGACTAATGAAGTCTTTATTGTCAGAGGTGGGATTGGAGGCAGCACAAATAGCAACCCAAGTCCTATTCGGCACGGCTTATTCCGCGCTGACGGCCGATCAGATCATCAAATCACTGATTGATGATCCTCGACTCGTGTTTTGCTCGGAAGAAGAGATGTTCTACACCCCGTTAGCCAATCTCGTCGCGAACTACGGCCTCGTTTCATCCAAGGGTATATTTAGCAATTTCTGTGGTTGATGCATTGCTGATCATTGTGTAGCGGCAGCACGTCAGTTGGCTCAAGGAGGCGGATTGTATCTCAACAGTAAGGCGCAACGGGACCCTCGCTCCACCATGACCAGGGAGGACCTTATTGACGGTAGAGTGGTCATTCTGCGAGCTGGAAAAGACAATCATCGTATTCTGGCTCTGAAATAAACTATACAACTTTCTTACTATCAACCATCCATTTCAATCAGCAATCCTCCAGCAACTCGTATGCGGAGTATGCTTGGTGTAATCACATCGGCGAAGGTACAGTAGACCATCTCAATGCATAGCTGGATACGGTGCGACAAACACATCCTCTGAGAGAGTCCATCACCAAAATCGCAGCCTGGTAATGCCTATGACATAGCGTATGGCATTCCCTGACACTGCATTATGAAGTCTATTGTAATTCGTTAACATATCCGGGCAACTTATATATAACATGATTTGCAAACTGCTTCTTGGTTGGACGACTTTCAGAGACGACAAAGCAGACGTGATTGCTCTGTCCCATAAATTTACGCCTTCTTCGTGAACATCAGCGCCAGGTCCTATTACAAGCGGAAATCAGAGTAAGCACTGTAAATTGCGTGTAGTCTCTTACGACAACAAGGGAAGATATGCTCAAACGTCGTTGACGCAACTGTATTTTATCATCGACACCCGTCCCGTGAACAGCTTGATTTAGCGTGAAAGGGACCTCAGTTTCCTAGAACCGTATCATCACTTTAGCGATTATGGAAACTTCAAAAAATGGAAACTCACAGAATATAGAGTGTCTGTTAAACGTGACTTATAGTACTGCTCATCGCCCCACGTGGAGGCCTGTTTACCGTAGATCACGACAATTATTCCCAGCATCAAACAGCGAGGGAAAAAACAACCCTCTCACGAGTTGATGGCTTCACTCTCGGGTAAGGATGGAACCGTAAAAGGTATGACGAACGGTAAGCTGGGAGTCGCCCAGGATCCATCGAAACGAAGAGTGCAGAATGGGAAGAGGTATAGAGGGATGATCAAGGCAAGTCCAGCTTCCACGAAAACAGGTCAAGCTATGAAAATAAGAGGGAGAGCCAGGAAATAAATAAATAAACACTCCGTTTGAGTTGAACTCAGACCCCGCATCCCGCCAGGTACTGTGACGGCAAGACCACACGTATACACTTTTGGTCGCTTGTGGAACTCGGTTTGTCGTGACCAATTTGCTTCCGAAGAAGAATGTCGACAAGTAGCCACGTGCCATCGTAGGGCTGCTTGTTGGCATGTTTCTGACAAGCTTCCACGAACAAAAGGTAATCCTTGACCTCCAACGCCCTAGGTTGGCGAAGACTTTACGCCTGGCTGGCCCACTCGAAACTAGAAAACCGATGGAAGAAAAGAACACCGCGCGCAGACGCAAGAGCTCAGGAACCTTCACAAAGGGAATAAATCATCGAGCCCTCCAGCAGCCGAACGGTACGTTTCAAACACCTGCACAACATCTAAACACTGATCGCCATTAACATACCCCAGGGAGCGGGACATACCGCTTGTGGGAAGTTGATGCGTGACAGTGTCACAAACAGGGGTACACGTCATGTCACGTAGATACGCGCAGGCAAGTTGTTCAAGACCACCATAAACCGAAATTCTATGCAACTCAACGTGTGCCCGTCAAGCTCTTCAAAAAAATCAGCAAGACGTTTGTGTGAGGTAGTATGACTGCAAGACCACAATACACGCCACGTCCACCTCGAGCAATAGGGGTGATTCTTCACCCCAGTGCGACCTGCCGCCAACGGCAAACAGTCCATCAACCAGCCAACCAGACATCCCCCCGCCATATGAATGTATTGGAGTGATTCAAGACACTCACCCAATAATTTGACATGGCTAGAGCCCCCAGAGTCTCTTGATATCGCTCTGCCTCCCATTCTCCACACGGGTGGTTAATATAACGCTTGGAAAGCCGCAACTGGTGCGAGCGTGACATCAGTAAGTGTCGAAACGAACAAGATGTGTGCATGACTTGCTGCGATCAAAAATATGGAATTTTTCACCGTACGGTTGCTTGGCCAAAATTCCTCAAGATGACCCATCCTCAATCTATCGATTCTGTGGATTTCTTGCCGTGCACGTCGCACGAGGATCGGCTGACGTGGTGCATGATACCATCGAAACTGTGGTACTCTTTAAGATGGTGAGCGTTCTCTGGTCGAATCATCGAACAGTAGAGACCATGGCGGAAGAGCCGTGCAATTTTCTGCCTTGCAAATGTGCCGCATCTTTTGAACGAGGGGCGGAGAAGACGAGGGAGTTGTCTACAGATGCTTGAATTCGGTTGACTAGTTCTACCCTGGCGAGCACAACTCCGCTCAATGTGTTCCCCCTCCGAAAAAGAAATTCCGCATGCCACAATTTGTGGGTCGTTTCAACCTAAGCGGGTTCCTCGGCTTTGGCATCTTCGTTGGACCTCAGCGGCGCTGAATATAGACTCGATGGGCACCACCGTCACCCGGAACAACACGACGACAAGCTCCCCCGAATAATGACCTCTACAGTCAGCTAGAGACATAATGGCGTCTCTGGCAGCAAGAACCACACTTTCGCAACTCTGCCCCGGCTCTCGGTCACAGGTTTATTGCTCTTAATGGACGCTCAAAATTTTGGATGTTAGTCAACCGAGTATCAACATCTCTCTAGACCTAACCACTCCGTCACGACTAATTCTTCCTGTGCGCGGAATGGATACCCTCTTCCCGGCGCAACACCGCAACACTGCCAACTACGGTGTCCCCCACCGTCGCGGGAGCTCCTTCAAGCTAGCTTACGCGGGTTTTGTGTGCTTGGCGCCAACAACAGATGTAATGTGGATTCAAGAGTGTCCGCGGTGGACAACATCGTTGGTGCGGAGGTCGAGACATGATTGAATTCCCAGGTTCAGCATTCCTGCGGATCCCTCAGCTACAAAGGACTGCACTTCATAACGGCCGCAGAACACCTTACCCACCCCATGGCAAAGTTGTGTTGTGTAACGCTACGTCCCTAACGCCAACTGGCGATGTCGTATCACTGCAAGACCAGATTGGGTTCATCCCTCGCCTCTCATGTCTTTTGTGGTGACGTATCTTGGACTCGGTTGCCCTACCTCGAACCTTGGTGCGTGTGCGTGTGCGTATTGAGGTATGGGGGGTTGAACTCAGTCTGCATTCAGTTCTGCACAGTTGGTGGACGCCGCCGGATTGGTGTGGATATCCGGGTGTAAATCCAGTGACGTCCAAGAGTAGAACGAATATATCGCAATAGTTATTTGATGGGCGCGCCGTGAAACTGCGACAGACTCTCCCCCTTCCCCTCCGCTTCTGATGCCAATCGTCGCCCACTCTTTTTCTTTCTGTGGGGTTCCATCCTTCCGCCACCGCTGCTGTGGTACCAGGCGTTCCCCAATCGTCGGCGTTGCTCACTTCCCGTCGTCACCCTCATTCTCGCCTGCACCTTCGACCCATACTTTCATCGACCCCAGCAGCAGCAGCACTGAGGCTAGAGTGGTGCTTCACACCAAGCCGATCTACCCGCCGACCGTCGCTCAAAGGAACTTCTCACGTCCGGATCTGTCTGCACGAGGACGTCGGGTTGCTCGTATAGGGCATCATCGAGCCAAATGACGGGTGGGTTGAGTTCGAAAGGAAGTTCAAGTTTGCATTCGGGTTTTGGACCCATCCTGTGGTCGACAAATAGATGGTGTATGCGTGTGTGGATAAGCGTTTAGTCACTTGTTTTTAATTCATCTGATAAGCTCAAGTGCTGCCCGCGAGCTGGACCGTTTCATGGTGGTTTCATGGCAAAGCCATTGCGGGATAATAGACATGTAAATTATATATCTCGTCCGCTGGACCAGACCATGACGTTCAAGGTTAACAAGATCCTCCTCTAAAAACCACTCTGCCAATACGGTCCCGTCCTCAAGTAGTTATCGGCCATCGCGTGACCCCTCTCTCGATCGGATCGCGGGTGTTGATGAGTACCGCCATAGGTATCAAAAGATGATCATATGCCTCCCGCCCATGAGTCATCCGAACCCTAAAAGGTACTCATCATTGGAAGCGGAGATGGCGGTGTTGTACATGACATGGTCGAGGAAGTTTTCCTCTACGACATCGACGAGCCTGATGGTTTGTCCATCTTATTCCCCCTTCTCTCCTTTCTCTAATGCTGGGTATTGGATCAATTTGAATGTGATGTTGGACCTGATAAGAGTGAGGTGACATATTCCCATGTGTGATTGGGTTTTTCAGCTATTTATACATGATGCATTGACTACATTTCTGCCATTTGCATTAGTAATAGATTTGGAAGGCATGCCAGTGTTTGAATATTTGAATTGTGAGATGAGTATGGCAATGAAATACCTTGCTTGGACAACCATGAGAATGACTGACCAGGGAAACCCTTCCTTTTTTGTAATTTTGCCTGTTGATGATCAATATGTATTATGGACATGTGGCTGAAACACAGAATACAATGAACTACATTGGGCTATGTAGTTCAAGTGACCACTATCAGTATTCAGAAAATCCTTGATAATTATCACATTTCCATCTACTTTGCTGAAAATTTCCAAGACTTGTCTGTAATAATTTTCCTCCAATTCATACAATAATTGAGAAAAGATTATATCATTGCTAGATATATATGTAGAAGTTGTACTACTACATGAATACATATGAAGTGTAAACTATGTACTAATTGGTAGGTGGTGCCTTGGACCCCAGCCCATACAAACAGACAGCAAATTCTATAGTATGAATGTGAGGCAAGATTAGTGAGAGTAAGGTATAGCTTGGGGGCCATCCTCTCCACTTTTATATGTGGTATACCTTGTACATGTGATGCATGAAAACTGAGGAAGTCCCCTTGGATGGAATCTGTAAACTAAACAGTGTGGCCCATTGGGGCCAGGCACTCAAGTAGCACTGGCAGTCTTCAATGCCAAAGCTGCACACTGCTGCTTTCTGCTTGCTCCAGAAGATCAACATCTTGTTTGTGTTAAATTAGATTTTGATCAGTCCATTCAGATTTTCATAGACCATGTTGTACCTTCACCTCCCAGGCTCCCACAAAAGAAACCCAAATCCATCAAAATTTAAGTGGGTGGCTGCTGGCAGTAAAGGAATGATTAATCAACAAAGATTATAAAATCCAGAGCTTGGTAGCTTCAACTATCCTTTCTCCCCTAGACTCTAGTAAGTCATTTGGGAGGAAATATTGACAGGAAAAGTCCCTTGAACTCAGATGAAATTACTGTGGTCCAGTTATAGAATATTGATAAGATTGACTCAATGGCACCATACATTGAGCTTTCATTTCATAAGAACCCACACATCATCAAGTAGTAGACTTCTAAGACAGCTAAAAAAAACTGCTATGATAAAGAAAAAAAATAGTTGATGACAAATTCAAGTTTAAATATATATACTTACTAAAACCAAAAGCTATATTAATAATACAGTTATTAATACTATGCACAAAACAGTAGACAGTTGGTGATAATGTCATGAGATCTAAACAATCTCTTGTGCAGCAACAAATTCCCTCTGCAATTGGCATCCCAACACATTTGACAATCACTGATTAAAGCCTACATTTGAGGGGCCAAAATTAGTAGTGATCTTGCCAAGGTTGTAACGGCTTTCATTTTCTCCAAGCTTTTTCACTGACCATTTGAACAATTATTGCTTTCTAAAGGCATACCACAGATCAGGATGTTATTTACCAATGCCCTTTCTATTCCTCAAAAATTGGCTCTACAAAGTGTAAGACTGTAAGTTGACTTTCTCATACATAGCTCACATACATTTAGGTGACAGTTGTATCTGACAATCCTATAGTACAAAACAAAGTCACAAAACCATCAAATTTTACTTCTGTTGTATAGAGAGCCTGAGAGGGCCCTCAGGAATGAACATCTTCTAAGGATATTTATATTGTGTATAAAATTAATGGACATATGTAGGTGCTCAGAAAAGAGGTGACAAGGGTGCTTAGTTCCTATTGCAATTGATTTTCAGACCAATATATATTCCATCACCAAGCAGAATCCTGAACTCGACTGTGCATGTTAACTAATACCATGATTCATATTCAGTAGTTAGATATTCTTTTGATGATGGGAGAAAGATACAAATCTCGCAAGACCCATTCTGCCTGCTTGCAGGACGCCAGAAAATGCCAGGCCCTGAAGAACTTTCCTACTATCAGCTACATCAAACATCAATTGACAATCCTCCAGTGATTCATATGCAGAGTATCATTAGTTACATATATATATACAACAATATGCGGACTGCGGCTGCCTGGTTAGGTGACTTTTAGACATGACAAGCAGATACAACTGCTCGCCTCGTAACTTTACCCCTTCTTCGTGAACATCAGCGCCAGGTCCTATTACAAGTGGAAATGAGAGTAAGGACTGGAAATTGCGTGGGGTCTCTTACGACAACAAGGGAAGACACGCTCAAACGTCGTTGACGCAACTGGATTTCATCATCGATATCCGTCCCGTGAACAGCTTGATTTATTGTGAATGGGACTTCGTTTTCCTAGAACCGCCGTCACTTTAGCGATTATGGAAACTTCAAAAAATAGAAACTCACAGAATATAGAGTGTCTGTTAAAAGTGACCTATAGTACTGCTCATCGCCCCACGTGAAGGCCTGTTTGCCGTAGATCACGACAATCATTCCCAGCATCAAACAGCGAGGGAAAACCGTCTCACCACAACCCTCTCACGAGTTGATGGCTTCACTCTCGGGTAAGGATGAAACCGTAAAAGGTATGATGAACGGTAAGCTGGGAGTCGCCCAGAATCCATTGAAACGTTGAAAGCAGAAATGGGAAGAGGGATGGAGAAAAGTCCAGCTTCCACAGAAGCAGGTCAAGCTACGAAAATAAGAGAGCCAGGGAAAAAAAATAAACATCCCGTTTGAATTGAACTCAGACGCCGCATCCCGCCAGGTACTGTGACGGCAAGACATACCAAACGCGTATACATTTGTGGAACTCGGTTTGTCACGACCCACTGCGTCATGTTGCTTCCGCAGAAGAATATCAAAGAGCAACCGCGCGCCATCGTAGGGCTGCTTGCTGGCAGGTTTCTGACAAACTTTCACGAACAAAGGTAGTTCTTGACTTCCAGCACCCCAGGTTGACGAGGGCTTTGGGCCTGGCTGGACCCAACTCGAAATTGGAACACCGCTCGCTGGGGGAAAAGGACATTGCGTATATCCGCTGGAGCCTGGAACATTCACAAAGGGAGTCGATCATCGAGTCGTCGAATTCTCTAGTAGCCGAACGGTGTGTTTCGAACACCTGCGCAACATTTAAACACTGATCACCATGAACCTAGCCAGGAAGCGGGACATACCGCAGGTGGGAAGTGGGTGCGTGACGGTGTCACAGACAGGGGTACGCCACGTCACGGTAGATACTTGCAGAGGCAAGTTGTTCAAGACCACCATAAACCGAATGTGTAACTCAACGTGTGCTCGCCAAGCTCTTCAAAAAAATCAGCAAGACGTTTGTGTGAGGTAGTATGACTGCAAGACCACAATACACGCCATGTCTACCTCAAGCAATAGGGGTATCCGGCACCCAATGCAACCTGTCGCCAATAGCGAACAGTACCGCCGAACCAGATATCCCCGTCGTATGAATGTATTGGAGTGATTCGAGACACTCACCCAATAGTTTGACATGGCTAGAACCCAAGAGTTCCGTGGCATCGTGCCCTACCCCCCACATTCCCACATGGGTGGTGAATAGAACGCTTGGAAAGCCGCAACTGGCGCGAGCGTGACATCAGTAAGTGTCGAAACGAACAAGATGTGTGCATGACTTGCTGCGATCAAGAATGTGGAATTTTTCACCGCACGGTTACTTTGGCAAAATTCTTCAAGACGACTCATCCTCGATCTGTTAATTCTGTGTTTTTTTTTGCCATGCGCGTCGACTGGCGCGGTACACGATGCCAACGACCGTGGTGCTCTCCAAGATGGTGAGCGTTGTCTGGTCCCGGCAGGATCCTCGTCGGACAACAGTGACTATGGGCGGAAGAGCGTGCAATTTCTGCCTTGCAAATGCGCCATCCTTTGAACGAGGGGGGCGGAGAAGACGAGGGAGACGCTTGAATTGGGTTGCGTTCTGCCCTGGCGAGCACAACTCCGCTCAATGTGTTCCCCCTCCGAAAAAGAAATTCCACATGCCACAATTTGTGGGTCAGCTTTGGCATCTTCGTTGGACCTCAGCGGCGCTGAATATAGACTCGATGGGCACCACCGTCACCCGGAACAACACGGCGACAAGCTCCCCCGAATAATGACCTCCACAGTCAGCTAGAGACATAATGGCGCCTCTGGCAGTAAGAACTATACTTTCGCAACGCTGCCCCGGCTCTCAGTATTGGACGGATTTATTTTGTGTAAAACAGGCTCTTTAGTAGGATGCCAGTCGATCGCGATCATCCTTCGGCGAGTTATTTACTTGGTCGACGCCATTCCAGACCTAATCACGTCACACTCGACAGAATACCAACTTGTCCTATGCACGGAATACAGTAGACACACTTCCCCGACGGCCCACCCCCAATCATGTGTCTCCCACCCCCGCCGCCTTGAGCTTCAAGCTCCCTCAAACTACATCCCGTCTTGTACGCTTGCCTCAAGAAATAAAGGTGACCTGGAATCAAGAGTCTCCTTGGCGAATGTCATTTTTGGCGCGGAGGTTGATCAGCCGCGCATTTTGGAATGTCGGAGGGGCGACATAATTCCATTGCTAGGTCCAACATTCCCGCGGATCCCCTCAAGGTCCCCCAGCTATAAAGGCCCCTGCAGGCCAGCCAGCAGATTCCCCATTTCCTCTCTTTCCACCCTCTACATCCTCATATCTCGTCGCACTCATGCAGGAGCCCAGGAAGGAAATAGTCGCCATTTTCCGTACACTATGCACGACCAAACGTGCGGACGAGTTGGAAGAGACGGTCATGAAATACTTCATCCCGGATGCCAGGTTGTCGCTCGCGATGTGCAGGGCAAATTCGCGAAACGAGGTTCTGGGTATCTTTCAATGGTATAGACTCGTTAGCCCAGAGACACAGGTCGACATCTCGAGCGTCAGTGAGTGCTCACACTCTCAATCCTGTTGAACCTGTCAGCCGACTCCGGTGTCCTGTGTAGTGTATGACACAGAGTTGAACGTTATCGTCCTTAACGTCACAGAAAAGCCCAAGGTTTGGTTTAATCCTCTCCCAAGCAAGGACGGCAGGTGAATTCACTTTTCGCTTCGGCTTTTCAGTTATTGACTCACTAATCCTTGGTTGCGAAGGATATTTGTCCGCATTCAGTTGAAGAAGATGAATGGAGCTCACTACATATTAGCCGAGGAACACCTTACCCATCCTATGGTAAGTATGCAACGCTGCGTTTCGAACACTGACCGACAGTGTCGTATCGCCGCAGGATCAGGCTGGGTTCATCGCGTCACCTCTTGTTCCATTCGTGGCAATGTGTCTCAGGCTCGGTTGCTTCGCCTCGAACCTGGGTGCGTGTGTATTCAGGAGTATGGGGTTAAACTCGGGTCTGCAAGGAGGTTCCGTCAACTATGCAGGGATGATGGAAGCCGCCGGATTGGGGTGGACATCCGGGGGCAAGTCCAATGGACACGTCAAAGAGTAGAGGAGCGAGCGCAATGGTTACCTGATGGGCCCGTCGTAGTAATTATATTGTATCCCAACGAGCTCCGTAATAGTATAGAGGAGACGATTTGTACAATTGTTCAGACAGCATGGCGTTGATTCGACGGTTCTAAGTAACCTGCCGACGTGCGGAGTCGCGATTTACAAAACAATGTCGTCCTGGTCGTTGTCAAGCCCCTCGTCGTCGATCCCGCTTGGCTCAGAGGGGGAGTCGCATCTTCTCTCTCAGTCCTTGCCATCTCCTGACCCGTTTGACGCGTCCTCGCACATCCACACTGGCCCCGGTGGTGCAGATCTTTCTCTCTCAGAATTGTCGTTATCCGACAAACCCTCCAGTCGCGATGGCCCTCGCTTCAGTCTACTCGCACCGCCTCCTGCACCGCTCCGATTTCTCGCCGACCAGAGCGCCATCATAGAGGACGAAGAGAATGAAGAGGGTGGAGATACCAGTGTTGACGGCCACGATAATATTGCAAACGATACTATCGTGGGTCGCGTCGATGCAGGAAAAATCCGTGAAGACAAACTACAAAACGACATGTTCATCCTCAAGAAACTCAACGCTTCATTTGCCGTACTGAATGATGCCCTCCGAGCGACCAAGGGCGCAACCGAGGTGCGCCTCTCAGCCTTGGCTCACAATTTGGATCAGATTCTGATGCGTGTCCAACTTTTGATAGCAAGTAGCGGAGCAGCTATCGCAGACGGATGCGCTGCTGGACAAGTATGCTAATCTGCTTGCCAAGTCCGAGACCGTCACGCGCTTGATTTTCGATGAACGGTGGGAGGGCGCAGATGCTGTAAGTATGCTCCACGAGACCCGGCGTTGTATTCATACGAGAGCGTTACTGACCCGAGGACTCATCAGGACGAGGCATTTCTTGTCAGGGAACGCCAAGAAGCCCATGAAAGAGCACGGCTTGAGCGAGAAAGAGAAGAAGCGGCGATCAGAGAAGCTGAGGAACGCGCACGCAGGGAAGCAGAAGAGGCGGCACAACGGGAGGCAGAAGAACGTGCCAAGCAAGAGGCGGCAGCAGCAGCCCTTGCGGCCAAACCTGCTGCAAGGAGCAGGGGTGCAAGTGTCATCAGCAGCGGTGTTAGGGGTGTTAGGGGAACACGAGCGACTGCTACTGCTATGGCATCCCGTGGAGCAAGGGACTCGTTAAAGACTGGTACGGAACCGCGTTACCTTCTTTTAGTTCCTCCGAACTTACAGGCAGGTCTTAGGGTCTACGTCTACATCGGCCATTCCCCGTGTAAGGTCAGCTAGTGCAGCCGGCAGCGTTAGCAGTGGTGGAGGTGGGGCACGGCCAAGTTCTGTTGCAAGCAGGGGCTCAGGTTTAACGAGGGGTGCCACAAGGAGGGGCTAGAAGATCGTTGCACCCTGGCAGTCTTCTTGGAGCTCTGGCAACCCATCCTTGGATAGCCCATTTGGCTGCACGTGAGCTAGTGGCGCTCGCGCGTTCGATATATCACTCAAGGTCGCACAAGTCACTCACTCGCAGTCAAGGCACTGAATGCAATATTCCTGACACTCTCATTCGTGGACTTCGTACGCTCCTCTTAATGTAGTGTTGATGTGCAATACCTAGTACCCAGGGCATTCTTCGAAGATATCAAAATCACGAAACTGACTTGCGCACTCGAGTCGTCTAGTGCAAACAGACTCGAGGTCACTCAGAACCGGGATATCGATTATCGATCGTATTCAGTGTAGACGACGAAGAGGCATTGTTAGATTTCGAGGCAAATGAAATCTATGTTACGAACAACAACGTCCAATTTCATACTTCGCAGACAATCTGGCTGATCATCCTCAAGTGATAACGGCTAGTTGATATATATCTGAAACTGAGTAAGATATACGCAAATGAAAGCAAGATCTACCATACTATTACAAATAAAAAAGGTATCAAACTGTGTGTTTATACTGCCTCGTCCAAGGTAACTTCCGACAAGACTTCACCCCTAGATGCTCGGATATTAGGCATCTCACGTTCTAGTATCTGTTGATTCACATGTTAAGAAAGCGAGTTGGAGGAGACGGCCTTCCAAACAGTGTGCTGGAGCGCACAAAACACATGAGCAGCGACAATAACCGCCAACGCGACCGAGAAACATGCAAGGTCAGAAATCGCCGATAAACCCGTGAGAAACTCCAGCCGTCGTGCTCTAGAAGCCCTTCGCCAACGTAGCCTCCCCATCCTGAACCGACGAGCATTCCGCATCACGACCAACGGAGAAAAGAACGGAGTTACAGGATGGTACTCACTCTGCAACATTTATCGGAATTGTGGCACCCTTGATAATCGGCGAGCGCACATCGGCTTCTGGAGCTAAACCCAAGTTGCGAGATACATGTGTGAATCCGACGAATCCAAGACTGTCCCCATCGAATTCGGGTCTCTTTGAACGGATCTTGGCCGAGCTGTCTGCGTTATATGTGCTATTGGTTATCGTGATAATTGGAGATACGCATGCATCAACGTATTGAGGACCAGTGGACTCCGTCATCGGAGCCCGTGGCAGGCGGTTATAGCAACTTGAAGTTTGGTGAGAGCAACTCGGAGGACAATGAACCATGATGGCGCTCTGCTCGTCTCTACCATCACGAGGCACAAGTTGGACATGTGATCTGTTCCTTGGACTGCAACCGTACTCCGTGGGACGTTCAGTAAGACGCTTGGCGCATACTGAATAATCCTCCTCCCCCTCCTTTCCCTTGCCTGTGCAGCAGTTTCCTAGCCGTTGAGTCGGATTTGACCTAGAGTCCGAATATCCCTCTTCGGGATCCCGGTCTGGGATGATGGGCAAGGACATGTTTGGGGTGAGTTTCGAGCGCCTCCCGCGGTCGACTGTGACGAACGAGGTATCCATTAACGATGGTTGGCATCGAGGATGCGGACTGCCGCTGATAGTTCCGTTGTTAGGGACGGAAGATGTATCTTTCTTGGCGGGGCTCGACGGTCGCGTCAAAGGTTGACGTTTGACCTTGGCTGGATCGAAAATACGAGATTTCGGCTCCCAAACGCGGGAATCGTCGTTCTCCCTATGACCGTAATACTTCACGCCTTTATTCCAGGGCTGTGGCTTTGGGTGCTGAGGCATACACCCCGTATGCTTCGAGGTGTGTCCCTCGGTACCGAGATGTAATGCCGGGGTTGAAGAGACCAGGGAAGACGAACTCCAATCAGATACCTCAATCTGAAGGGGTATATCATTAATATCCGTCTCGAGAGTGTGCTCAGTGACATCTGGGTAGGCTCTCCAGGTGCTGGAAGTAAACGTAAAATGGGGCGAGGGTGGTGCGATAGGACTGATTGGAGGACTATCGTCCGCGTATAGAGATGCGTAAACTTGTGTGACGTCTGTTGGAGGCGATGAAGACATTGAGATTGAATCTGCAGAATCCTTCAATGTTCGCCTGAGCATGGCAACCCGGGAATAACTTGCAGACTCGGCCGGGGGTGTCCTCAATAGTGCAGCCTCCTCTCCAAGCGATGAATCCGGTGACATCGGTGCGTTCTTTGACTTTCCAATGGTCCTGAATCTGTTTTCCTCTCTCAGATATTCTTTAACCTCGCCTCTTGCTTTGCCAGCTTCGAACACGCGCCTAGCTTCCTCCTCTGTAGCAAAGCCCTGAAAAAGTGCGCCTCCAGGAATGTTCTGGGTCTTAGGCCTGGCTTCAGCCCTGTTGGTGCACCGCGCGTTGAACGCAATGCAGAAACAAACGAATCAATATTCATACACACGCGTTTAGACGCGCAAAGTTGTCGCGTCGCGCAGAACGTACCAGCTCGGATATATGTTGGGCGGCGCACCAACTAATACCGCGATCCACTTTGGTGCCATGGTATACCAGTGTACGGTCAAAGTCGCGTCGCAAGTGCTAATGGGCGTCGTTGTAGAGGTCAGGAGGTGATTAATTAAACATGTTCGATATTTGCGACACCGGCTAATTGAGCGCATCTAATACGTAAAAATTTCTCTTGCAGGCTAACAGCCTGAGTTGTCAGTAACTTGAACCTCTCATGACGCATACCCCCTCAGGACTGGCACAAATGTATGTGTTATGACTAATGAGGTATACATCCCCTCATACCGACTACTGCCAACCAGTCGGGATGCTCCAAAAATTATCGATTATCTGTAATCCAGGAAGTTACCGTCACGGGGTGTACGGATTGACGATTGACTCGCATGAGCTCAGACTCGGATATCTTGCACATGCCAGTGTTCCAAACAGATCGGTTGCCATTTTGTAAGGTTTCATGTGTTCAGCATTCAAGCCACTGGCATCCCAGGATTTCCCGGAAGTCATGCACATTTTGCAAAGAAACCACACAGTACATTGCTCGAAAACCAACTCGAAGTGAGTACTATGTACACTCAGGCTATAGACACTGGGAGCCACCTCGTCGTCACATGACGTCCTTACGCCGTGGATGTGTGTTCAAGTTGGTGGCGTGAACGAGGTCTGCATTGTGAGAGGTCGAGCAGGCAGTGTCGAAGTGCGCGCTGTTTGCGTGATCGCGAGGATGCATGGCAGCCGTTTCAGCGCACGCATGGGTGATGGTGGTATTGAGGGGCTCGGGTGTGCCGCCATGGCAGTCGGTATCGGCGAGCATACCACGGGTATACCCATGTATCGCTAGCAGAATAGCAGTGGACAAGTTTTTCAGGTGATTTCGTATGAATTGGGCACGTCCACCAGTCCTGAAGCATATTCTTCGATTCCTTTATTTTCCAATCGACCACCGGAGTGTGCAGCAGTCTTGTGTTTAGCTTGCGTACCCTCTCGCTATTTAGCCTTCGATTTGACGAATATATATATTTTTTGAGTATCGAGTCATGACAATGGTCTACATAACCCCTTGTTACCTTGTTCTTCATTTCCCGCGTCCTCGAAATTAACACGAATTGAATTGGTTTCGACCGGGCATTGAGGTATTGCCGATAATACCGAGAATGGAGTATTTTGATCCATCTGAGCGACGGATCCACTGGAGAAGGATATGATACTTGTAAGTGATAGACGCATGTCAAATAACAGAACGTACGTGAATTGTTTGAGTCTTCTGGGGTATCAAATGGCTACAGCGTAGCCATCTTCTGTTTCATGGGCGCACGTGTGGGCAGTTTCTTCGGGGCCTTGTAGCATTCCTGCAAGCATCTTGCAAGAGTTCAACTGAGTCAGTCTGGCCAGCCAGATTGACGCAGCAGCCATCAGGGACGGAGGGGCAGCCAAGAGCCACCATTTGAATGCGCCAACCTCCAGGAGGTACTTGCCCATGGTTCGAGCCTCAGTCGTAATCGTCTGCCTTGCTGATGCGACGGAGGAAGTGCATCGGGTTAGGGAAAGACAGACAGATCCAGTCGAACTTCCTCCACTTTTGAGGAAATAAAAAAATAGGACGTGTCTGATTGACTCATTGGCCAAGAAGAATTAGTATTGGGGGTAAACAGCTAGCGTCAGATCTATAATTTGAACCTAATCATGCATGAAACAGGTGGGAAAACTGGGTCATACGGCTATGTATCCACCACGACTTGACCGTTGCATTCGTACATTCGAGCATAAGTGAGCAATGACGTCCTGCAACATATAAGGTACCTCTCTCCAGAAATCTCGATGTCTGTGGTCATGCATTTTAGTCATGAGATCATGAATGAAGTAAGTCGACTCACGGTATCAAATCCCAGCCACGAGCACCATATGTGGAGTAATTGTAGTATGCGCCCAGGGCAAAATATGCGACAAACGCCAGGATAAGCCTGTCCGCGGGATAGAACAATCCTTAGATGACAAGATAGCACCAGAAAAGGGCAAACTTACATGAGAAAGAAGAACCCGAGACCACTACCCACGTTCTCGATGGGAGTGTCTTCTTCTTTGCCCCCACCATCCCCACCCCCACTGTCGCTATTACCCCCATCATCTTTCGGTGTGCCAGTGGTACCACACGCCGCAGATGAACTCCATTCAACTAGTGCTTGTCCGTTCTCATAAGAGGAAAATTGTGGATCTGTCGCACCCTCTGCACACGTCAACGAGATCTTGAGTGACTGGGAAACCGAAGTGGATGAGGAGGGTGGGTAAGATGCGCCGTGAAGCATGATGGAAACACCCTCGGGTGCTGGAAAGCCTATCAGCGTCACGACATTGTCAGAAATTCACTACCACACATACATGATAATGGAGAAGTCTCAACGTTGAGAGAGGATGATTGTGCAATGGGCACGACCGACGTTATACGATCAGGGCTATCCGCCTTCTGATTTATTACGGTCAAACATGCCCTTGTACCTGGCAGACACTACACATGGAACTGCGGTCAGCTGAGACATATGTCCTGCTTCAAGCATACCTGGTCTTCCGAAGCCCTGTCTTCCACCTCTGTCAAGTCTGCACACAGGTCGAACCGTAGTTCATCCACATAAGTACTTGGAGGTGAATCTCTAGTGCGACTCAGGACCTTGGGGCCTGCGAGTCCGGACAGATCGTAGTTCAGCTCCCCTAGCGAGAAATGGCAATCGAATGATGAGCCTTGCGCAACTGTGTTTAAGGCGCTACAGAAGAGAAACAGAACCGAAAGAATGTGTGGAGAGTGTGCGCGCATTGGTCGCTTGTGTGCTGCCATTCTGACGGTGGCTTGGGACAGCGAAAGTAGACGTGGTAGGGTAGTCTGAATCCAGCGATTACCTAAGACACGCGTGAACGCGTAATGGTGTCTGATTAGGCCTTGTCCTTGAACAACATCCATTCAGAGTCACTAACCATGGCTGGTCTAGAGGCCCTCATGCCGCTTATTTACCACGAGAGTCAGCAACCTGGATCGATGCTTTGTGCCCAACATGCGCTGAACTCACTACTCCGTACGTCGATCGTAGCTCCCTGGCTTAATTGAACATACTCACTTAGTTCATCCTGTGTAGAGGGGAACTACGTCAGTGTTGTTTCTTAGAATTTCTCGTCATATCGCTCACTCGATCGCCCAGTTCACTGCCCCAGATCTCTCTGAGCTTGCAGGACACTTGGATCAGCTTGAGCTGAGCTATAACGAAGATATCAGGGGCCAGGCTAGCGCAAACATGGACGATACAGGTACCCATCTGGACCTGTGCAGACGAGGCAATCCTTGATGTTTTTCAGGATTTTTTTCGGTCCAAGTCTTGGAAAACGCTCTTCATGTATGGGGATTATCGTAAGAGCAATCGACTATCTGCATGTGCGAATCTTCACGTATCGGTAGCCTTGTTCGGTGGCGTTCAGAAGCCATGCAGCCCTATCAGGACCGTGCGCAGTAGGATTGTTTGACGAACATCTTAGTAAATTAAACTCATGGCAGCACAATAGCACCCAGCTTGCCTTTGTCCTGAATCAAAACCAGCATTGGTATACCCTTCGTCGTTTCGGTAGCTCCGGAGAAACTGGGCACTGGTTCAATTTAGACTCCTCCAAGCCATCCCCTCAGTGGGTCAGCAAAACTTATCTAGGCATGTTTCTCCAACAGGCAGAACATGATGGTCAGTTGAATAGTCTCGACAAAAATACATCATCCTAATGAATCATAGGCTACTCCACGTTCGTGGTGGTACCGATCGACTCTTCCAATGCCCTCCCTCGTGCTGACGCAGATGATGTTGCATCGACCATGCCTGAGCCATCGTCCGCACCATCAGCATCAACAGCATCTTCGTCTAGGCCTCCTGTCCGTCCATCCGAACCAGGATTCGAAGATGAAGACATGGGGCTTCAGGCAGCTCTGCAAGCCTCGTTGGCCAGTGCAGAGCAAAGACCCAGTACTACCGGTGGCGGTGGCCTCAACAGATCGGATGACTATCCTTCTCCTGTGATCCCTTCTTCCCGCACCTTTCCTGGATTTCCTGCAGAATTTGCGTCTTCTGGACGAGAAGAGATGAGCGGACACCGATCGAATATACCTCCCAACCAGGATCGCTACGGTAACGCCGATCTTGATCCTGTGAGCGCTTCTATGGAAAGAAATCGGGTCATCATGGAGAGGATGCGTCAGGAGCAAGAAGCGGCCTTGCGAGAGCGGTACGAAGAAGAGATTGAACAATTTGATCACACTCAAGCACGTCCCCCGCCGCGACAAGAGCCCGAGGTGGAAGGAGACGACGAGTTGTTCCGCAGAGCGATGGAAGAATCGCTTGCGGAGCTTCGTGCTCGGACAGGTCACGATGTGGAGACAGCGGAGATGGACAACGACGACGAAGACGAAGACTACAGGGCACCTGCGCCGGGGCTGAATGTCCATTCCATGGACAGAGTTTACGACGATGATGACGCAGAGCTGCAGGCAGCTCTGAAGGCGTCTCTGGAGACCATGCCACCTGGTTTCATGTTGCCACCGAGTACTCCACCCCCGCCACCACAGCGATTGACGAACAATCCTCCCACCGCAACGACAAACGTGAGCCAGACTGGGGAAGAGAGCGAAGCTGAAACGGAGACCGAAACGGAAACAGAAACGGACGCGGAAGGGGCGAGCGGTACAGCTGCCCAGCCTGTCAGGGAGGAGGTTAGCATAGAGGAAATGCGTAAACGCAGGCTGGCAAGATTTGGGGGCTAAATATCAAGGATTTCATGTAGCGAGTTTCTAATCTGACCAAGTCTGCGTCCCGTAACGCGAAGTATTGTCTTTTCAAGCAACGAGAGCAAAGTCAAATCAGACTTTCGTTGCAAAATTCAGCACGTCGTCTGAAGCGATCAAAAGGCTCAAGCCCTCGAACGATACCTGGTTCAGTGTGACAGACTCGTGGATTAGACCAGTACATAGTTGGTTACACAAATTACCGGGATAGTATATACGCTGAAAACCACACTCATGACCCTGTCGGGGACGGCGGCGAAATTTCATCTCTACTGATAGATCCCCGCTGGCGTCTCCGCGCAAACCGCAAGTAACGAGAAAACCTATTCTGCGTCGTCGATATACCACCTGCACTATGAAGGGTCGGTGAAGATGGTTCGCCATCCGACTCTCCAGAAATAATAGTTTCCAGCGCACGAAAATCTGATGGGCAGCTCTCATCAGTCACATGTTCCCGAGTAGTTAAAATTCCACAATACCTTGGCGACATATTGGACAGGATGCTGAAAGCTCGAGCAGCCAGGGGTCCACACAGGACTGGTGAAATCGGTGCTTTCCTTCGCACGGTAGCACCCGTAGGTCATCTCCTTCTTCAAAGTCCATGATACAGATTGGACATGTCTCCCGGCCAATGGACTCTGGCATTCCTGCATCTGCCTCGTGCTCCGCGCCGTTTCTTCGAGGAGGCATGACATCAGCCTGATTCGTTCCTTCGGATGCTTGGGGATCTTCACTTGTCCCTTGGCCGGCCGCAGAGGCAATCGCCCCCTCCCCAAAGCCGTCGTGGCGTGTAAGTTGTTCGTCTTGATCTGCAATGGGATTGAGTTGCGATAGCTGTACGAAGCGGGTCACGGGCAGAGGCGCGTCAAACTCGGTGCTCATAGGCATTGATTCAACATCTTTCGGGCGCGGAAGGTTAGATCCCTGGCCATTTCCAGATCCAAATTTGACGACCGGGAATGTATCCAGGATCGCTCTGCCAAGACCTCTGGCCCGGCTTTGTCCACCCCCTAACGTGGGATCTGCAGCACGAGGGCCATATCTCTCTGGGTACCTGATGGCCCTAATGGCCTGTTCGATCTATGAGTAATATGCATGGTCACAGCGTCAGATGACGTACCCCCGATATGATCACGGCACAGAATAAAGCAGATACACAACCAGTGATGGCATACAAGACAATCCTTGTAAGAGAGTCAGCAACACCTAAAATCGAATGGCCGAACCCTTACATGGCAATCCCCGTATTTTGAGAATTGCCACTATTACCCGAGCCCGTCGGTCCTGTTCCATTGGCGTTGTCAGTTTGCAGAGTGGCAAAGATAAAACCGGGAGCAGTCGGATAGTTGACCGTGATGGAGTCGTTGAGGAGCCCTGCAGCATCATTGAGCATGGTGGCGTTGAAATAACCATAATATTTTTCGCTGGATGGTCCAAACTGTCCGAATTCGTACTCGATGTGTCTAACGGAGTGCAAAACTTTATTCAACGCAAGTTAGAGAGAAAGTGGGAGAAGACGAACAAAGAGGCGTCCAAGGACCGGGTAGCGAAGATATCCAGGACAGGACTATGGTAGCCTGGACTGATTACACACGTTTCTGAGTAGAGAGAGTAAAGGATCTGGCACAAAGGATGTTGGACGCCCATATACCAGAAAATGTGGAGGACATACAGCTGATTTCGCACCACGACTCCATGCCATGGTGAAGATGTCGGATTCTTGAGAGGAGTTAGTGGAGTTGCCGTCACAACAGACGAACGCAATCCAAGGCGTGGTCGCTGGATCGATCCACATTCAATATTGACAATATAAGCTATCGCTGGCACGCACTAGTGTCGTTACTACCGGCCCTCTCCTCGGTAAAGTGGACGAAAATACCCTCGAGGGACGTGAGCAAGGGCAGAAGAAAAGAGATTGAGAACGCACCTGGGTGAGGCCACCGCTGATGCTGTCATTACGGACGGACAGAGATGCAAGATGCTCCCGGTCAGACCTTGTGGACCAAAATCACGTCAAGAATCGGTTGGCAAGGGTAGCACTTTGGGCCCACCCGGTGTATGATTGCAAGAGAAATGAGGATGTATTTACAGCTTGGAAAGAGTTGTTGGAAGGCTGGGCGGGTGTGTGAGCGCGCAGGGGTGGCACACAGAGTAGCAACAGGGAGAGGGCGAGGAAGTGGTGGAGATGTGCGAATATGTACAAGTACATGAACGTGAACGTAGGTACTAGGGAGACCGTCGACTAGACGGGTCGACTCGTCTCCAATTGCCAGCCCACGAGATTACAGCGTGCTCAATGACGCAACATTCTCGGCCAATCCCGATTCACTGATACAACTCAGCCTTCCCGAACCACCTCTTTGACAGCAGCAGCAAACATCTCGCATCCCTTCAAAAGGTCTTCTCGTGAAATGTTCAGAGGCGGTATGAACCTGACCACCTCATATACCGAGGTAGTCAGGATCAGGAGGCCCTTGTCCATGCACCGTCTCGCCACGCGGGCCGCGAGTCCCTTCGGTGCCGAAGGGTTCAACGCGGGGTCTCCTGTCGGGAATGACGCAGACGCAAACTCAACCGCAACCATCAACCCACTCCCACGAACATCCACAATGCTCGAGCCAACCTCAGGGTCCTTGCGCAGACTGTCCAACGATGCCAGCAGTTCCTCCGACCTGAAAGACATTCAACATGAACCGACTGCGGTCATCTAGGTGGAGAGATATACCGTGCGCCAACGTTCTCCAATATCTTCTCTTCTTCGAATGCTTCAACCACTGCCACGGCGGCGGCACACGAGACCGCGTTACCCGCGTATGTGCCTCCCTGTGATGCTGGATGAACCATCAACGTTCAACATATTAGCCACAAGAAACGTCACCATTGAACCGGGCTTCAACTTGTCTGTGAGTTCCTTACGGCTGACTACGGCACTCAATGGAAAGCCATTTGCCAGTCCCTGCGCCCGCAAGTCAACGACGTCGGGCTGTGATTCCGTAGAAGCTTACCTTGGCCATTGCCAGCATGTCTGGGCGAACGCCGCTGTACTCAATATTGAATAGTTTTCCTGTCCTGCCAAAGCCACTTTGGACCTCATCGATTACCAGCAGAATACCGTGCTCGTCGCAAATCCTCCGGACACCCTGCAAAAAGGCAGCCGGGGCAGGGACGTAACCTCCCTCGCCCAATACAGGCTCTATCAAAATTGCAGCAGTGTCTTTCGGTGCAGATTGTTGCTTCAGGACCAGTTCCAGTTGGTAGAGGGAGAGTCTAACGAGCTCTTCTTCACTTGTGTTCGCCGCGAGTCCAAGTTGATGCCAGTATGGAAATGCAGTGCTAAATACGCCAGGCTGAGGAGGATTCAGAGTGAGAATAGCATGCGGGCAGACAGATTCTCACCATCAAGGGAAAGAAGCCTTCGCTGTATATAGTTTTACTTTTAGTAACAGCCATGGCGCCATAAGTGCGACCGTGATAACCGCCTGTGGTGGCGCAAATTGAGCTGCATGCGAACCTGGTAGAGGTCAAGCCATAGTACGAATTACATACCCTGCATGCAGATAATGTTTTGCCGACCCGTGAAAAAGCGTGCCATCTTCAACGTCGCTTCCATGGCCTCCGAGCCCGAGTTCCAAAAATAGAACGAGTCCAGTGAGGGGTCGGGCATGACTGGAAGGAGCCTCTCGATCAAACGAAGGTATGGAGAGTGGAAGGCAATGCTACACTGAAAAGGTATCAGAATGTGGGGAATGACAAGGGGTCAAGTAAATTACTTGGCCATGAACGAGATTTGCGCATTGATCCGCGGCAGCTTTGCTGACCTTGGGGTGACAGTGACCTAGGTGGATCAACAGCATCAGTAATTTGTGCACGGCCTTAGTACTAGATGAGCGTCGGCCAGCTTGCCTTTCGGAACAGAGCAAAAATCGCGCACTTACCAAGGTTGGTTACGCCAATGCCGGAACTGAAATCAAGAAGACGTCGGCCGTCCTCGAAACTGAGATATGAACCCTCTCCTTTGCTCATGACGGCCTCGGTCAATCGGCCAATGCCCGCAGTGACATGGCGTTGGCCAAACCCGACCAGATCGTCCGACGAAGTCGCCATACTTCTCATATCTGGTCTAAACCGCACGTATTGAGCACTATAGAACGCTTCAAGATGAGAGTCGTGAGGTGTTCAGGTGACTTCAAACGTACATTCCATGATGTGACTTGCTCGTGGGGTATGATATTCTGAGATGCTTGCAAGAGAGCGTTCGTCTGGCGAGCATTGCGTCGTAATACCAGCGTGGGGACACTGGGGAATGGAGAAGAGGAGTGACCATCACGAGCTCAGCTTATTTATATTTCTGATTTCTGATAACCTACGCGATGTCATCCGGAGATATACTCGGAAGTTCAACCCCTTCTCTGCCTCAGGCCTCATGGCCGACCCACGCCTGGACAACGTTTACCTCAAGCGAAATGAATCAGAGTAGCTTTCCGGTGGGATTCACCCCACTAAAACCGCCCTGGCTTCTGTCATATACCACATGACCACGTAAAAATGTCTGCTGCACGACCCCTTTGAGTACGAGTCCCTCATACGCAGAAAGTTTGTTCTTGAAATAGAACTGCTCTTTCGCAACCTGTGATTGTCGTGTCAGACCAAGGCGGACAGACGACCTGAAAACCAATCCTGCCTTGAATTCCGCTTCGGCATCCCAGACCACAAAGTCCCCGTCAAGACCTACGGCTAATGAACCTTTGACTTGGTCAAGTCCTGCATGCTCCGCTGTCCGCTTGCTCATCCAGTGAACAATCTGGCTGAGTGTCGCTCCTCTCTCGGGTTTCCTACCTTCGGTCCACAGTAAACTCAAGCCAAGACCGAGGCTGTTAATCCCACCCCACGCTCCCATGACGTCCCCTTCTTCGACTTTCTTGAGCTCTACAACGCAGGGACTGTGATCTGACACCACGCAGTCTATATCGCCGTCCAATAAAGCCTTCCATAGCTGGTCACGATTGGATTCATTACGAATCGGAGGACAGCACTTGAACTCGGGATGTCCGTTCGGAATGTCGTTTGCAGAGAGGCTCAGATAATGAAAGCAGGTTTCTACGGTCACTTTCAAACCTTTTTCTCTGGCAGCTCGAATGGCACCAAGGGCTGAGGATGCAGAGAGGTGTACGATGTGACAACGAAGCGATGGGTATTTCTCTTGAAGCTGTGTGATCAACGTGATAGCATTTACTTCCAGCTCCTCAGGTCGTGAAGCCAAAAAAGTTTCATATAGCATCGGATCGGCTAAGGTGTGCTGAGGAGCAGGACTGGGCGAACTCTCCAGTTCTGCATGAAACAATAGGACAGTCGGCTCGTGCTGTGTTATTCGGTCATATCGATGCAGAAATGTTTGCTTGGATCCCCTCACCTCTATTTCCTTCATGTGTTCCTGCAGGTCACGTTCGGAGACGCAGGGGAATTCCTAGATGGATGATGTTGGTGAACATCGCCGTCCTGCAAAACAGCACGGGCACCTCTACTCCGCTTTCTATCAGAAAGCACTTGAAACCCTTGACTCCGGAAGAAATAAGAGGCTTGAGGTGTTTCTAGTTGACACTCGAACTAAGGACAGCGGACCTGTGGCCAGCAGAAGATGTCTTGCCTGGTTCCCTGGAATAACGCCTCCCCAGAATGCGACATCGGCCCAACACTGACCTTGTGCGGACTTGCGCTTGATTTCCAGGTTTTCTACTGTCGTCGTGGGTGGTATCGAATTCAACGGCATGTCCACAACAGTCGTGACACCCCCCGAGACTGCAGCCCTGGTTCCAGTCCAAAAGCCTTCCCAGTCTGTCCGACCGGGCTCGTTCAGATGTACATGTGCACTAGACTAGAGATCAACGTGTGGTCCAAACGGTCGTGGACGACGAGTTACTCTACAAGCCCGGGAAGCACATGCTTCTCGCCGGCGTCAAGCAGCTCAGTATCGCCGGGGAGATCATGAGAACCGAGATAGTGCAAATCAATAGACACGATTTTGCCAGACGTGCGATCGATGGTGATGGTAGCTGGCTGTGGGTCGCCAGACTGCAAAAGAACGTTCTTGCTAGTGACTTTCAAGTATCGAGGAGGGGACATGACAAGATTGTGGCAACCACAGCGTGCGAGTCTCCTTCGGAAGAGACAATGACAAACTCGGGCGTAGAAAAACCTGAACGTGCGTTCGTCGCCCTCGACGTTGCCTCTTCGCTGGACTCGCTGCTCTCTCCAGAGGGCCTTACTACGTCGACCCCTTTGTCTCCGTCAGACTCGGTTCCGGAATCGGACTACAACGATGTCACTCTCGACGACGATTCTCGCTTTTCGACCGTCCCACTCTCCGAGCGCGCCAGTGTCGCTTCGGATGTCGGCCAAGCAGCGTTCAGACTGAATCGACGGACGACAGTGTTCTCCTCCGCTCCCTCGCGAGCATTAGCGTCCCTCCGGCAATTCGCTCACAAGAGATCAATATCGAGCGTCACTTCTAGCGAGACATCTGGCGCCAACATCCTCGCACGGCTGGGGATTCAAAGACCGCACGACGAGAGCGACCTTGACGTGCTTCGTGCCGTTGGTGACGGCCAACAAAAACTTCATGAAGAGTTCCTTCGCCTGCACAACGAACGGCGCGTAGAGGCTGCTCAGGACGATGGAGCCTCCATAGACTGGGGTAAGCGCGTGCTTTAGTAACCACTCGGGGTTCGCCCTAACATCGCACCACCAAGATTTCTGGGGTGTCGTCGTCTCTGGTATGTACACCAATCTGTTGCTGTCGAGTTGAACACTGATGTGTTCCATAGACTATCAGACATATGCTGCCGCCAACTCCGAAAAACTTGCCAAAGCAATCGAGAAAGGGATTCCCAATGCGTTGCGTGGGATGTTGTGGCAGCTAATGTACACTCAACGTGTGATCTACTTGTCCCCTTGTTAACGATAGCTCGCGACAGGGCAGCTTCTAAGGACACTGAACTCGAAAACACTTACCTGACTCTCTTGAGAGAGACCAGTCAGCACGAAAAAGCGATTACCAGAGACCTCGGGAGGTTGGATTTCTAAACTGCTCGCGATGGAGATATTCCTTTCTGACGCACGACCCATAGAACGTTCCCCCACCACGAGTTCTTCACAGACGGTCAAAGTATCGGACAGGAAAACTTATTCAATGTACTAAAAGCATACTCTCTGCAAGTCTCTGTTCCTTGACTGGCGCGGTGTATGTCTACAACCTGATGTTTAGGTATGATCCTCAAGTCGGTTATTGTCAAGGATTAGCTTTTGTTGTCGCTGTACTCTTGTTGAACGTGAGTTCTTCACATATCTTATTCCAACGATCTCGGCGATGATCGCGCTTAGATGCCGGATGAACAAGCTTTTTGCCTCCTGGTTCGCCTAATGCATACGTATGATCTCCGGGGTCATTTTTTACCCGAAATGCCCAAGCTACAATTACGGCTCGTAAGCTTTACATACCATTTTCTGCGCCGTGCTTGGCTAAGTGTCCTCAGTTTCAGGTAATACCTTTGGGACATGCTTGAAACGGCCGTCGTTCTGAGTTCATGCAGTTTGATAGATTAATCGAGGAACTTTTGCCTGTGTTACACATACACTTCCTGCGGCAGGGCATCAAATCAAGCATGTTCTGTTCGCAGTGGTTCCTCACCTTGTTCAGTTACAGGTCAGTGTTCGAAGACATCCTGAATCTCGTAGCCTGATTGAGATGTGGCCCAGATTCCCATTAGAGATCGTGTTTCGGATTTACGATAATTGCCTTGCCAGTGGTATCGAGGCGATCTTTGCGTTTAGCATCGTGTTACTTCGGAAAAACGAAGATGTATTACTCACGCTCAAATTCGACGAAATCTTGACATTCCTAAAGATGAGGGTGTTTGAACAATATAAGGTAAGTAGTTATAAGCGCGTTTCTGCTTTTGATCAACAAAAGGAACCCGACGGATTTTGCGATAGATCGAATCTACAACTCATGACCAGGAGGGCCCACAGGTCGAGTATAACGTCGACGAGTTCGTACAAGACGCTGTTTCCTTGAGGGTCACGCCGTTCATGTTGGATGCGTATGCACACGAGTATGCCGATCTGGTGAGGGCACGAGAGGCGCATGCCATCGAAATGGATACACTCCGGAATACCAACAGAACGCTTTCTGCGAAAGTGTAAGCATCCTTGTCTCTGTAATTGATTGATCGAGTCCAGCATGTTTTCTAGCAAAGAGCTCGACGCGAGTCTTGCTCAATTGAATGCTGAACATATAGATGTGTTGGTGAGCTGTCAACGTTCGAGTTCAGGGTGTCTCACCAGATCAATTAACCGAGTAGAACCAACTCGTCATGGCTCGACTACGTAATGAAGAGATTGAAGAAGAACTCGTCCGCTATAAGCTGCTGTCAGTAAAGTCCGCATGCACTTATCCGATCTGATCCGACTGTTTGTTAGTTATGCGGAAGCAATGCACCAGAACGAGGATGCAATGTCGTCCAATCGGCTCTCCAAAACACAACTTCATCGCGGTAAAGGAAGCGGACATACATGACCCCTATTTGCCAACTTTGCATCGATATTAATTACCCTCATACCATTCCAGCCAGTACCAATCGAAACTTGCGCTACTAATCATATATGCACTCTTAGTCAGTCCTTTGTAGATGCCTGCGCCACCTGAATCTGGATAGATTTTCAATATCGCAAGGAACATCTTGCCTTACACCGCACTGACCTCTTCCTTGCGTATGGTCTGCAATTCCCCAGGCGCTGTGGCCTTTCCCACTACAGCGCCTACGGTGACCTGAACGGCACGAGAGATGCGCGATTGTTTAGAAATCCAATACTTGATTTCGTCTGGAACGACTTCTATGACCGCCACTCGGGGGTCACCTTCATCGCCTTTATGCACGCCATCTCCGAGGTTGCCGATGTAGCCAGTTACACTGCCAGCGAAGCGACAGATCAAAGAAAAACGTTGGTTTATCGACTCAGAAAACTCACGAGCTAGACCAGTGCTTGTGGATGAGTTTCTTGTCTTGAGTCACTCGGGCTCTTCCAGAGTAGGACGCCCAGTCGGTCGACGAAGGATCAAAGAAGGAGACGTTGATGTGAGAGTCGTTCTCGATCTCCTCAAACTTGGAAGAAACGTTGTTTGCGAGGAAAATGAGATTCAGTTGAGTATCGTCGGACACTGAGCGGAGAGTATGTGAATCAGTGGGGGGTCGAGAGAGGCAAGGGGTACTTTCAACGCACCGTTCACAGGGGTCATTGCACGGGAATGGAGATTACCGTTGGGATCACGAGTGACCAACATCCCGGTTTTGGCAGCTTTGACAACTGTTTGTAGATCTTAAGAACCAAGCGGTAAATGACGGGACTCGGACAGGAGAATGAAGAGACTTGAACCTGTAATCCTCTGGAGGAGTGGGACGTCCTTGCTCTCTGCGATGCGAGAGTAGGGATCGAGACGAGCACGTTCTTCTGAGGTGACGACCATGATGGAAGGTGGAGAGGTGGAGTGGATGGGCTCGACCGCGTTGAATATATACTCACTCGTAGTACTATGACGTCATTACTCCAGTCACTATGTTAAGTCACGGTCCTGTTGAGAATGTCCCTATCATACAGTACGGCCAATACAGTCAGTTTAGATAACAACACCGTCAATGTCAATGTACACAAGAAACGTCATGATGAGACCGTGCGTGTTTGTTGCGTTCCTGTGTTCTGGCCTGGGACATCGTCGGCTTCCCAGGTACCAGGTAACAATAGGAACGGGAGCAACCACGTAGCAGTTAGAACAACGCCATAACCTGTGACTGTTCAGCTGCAATTCAACACACGCCAAGCAAATGACCATACCTTTATCAAAGCTCCTGATGGCAGACCAACTCCATGCAATAAATCCACCGATGTAACCCACGTAAGGGACCAAGTAGCGAAGGATAGTCACCCCTGGGTGCATCTGGGGTGGGAGAAGTGAGACTGGTAGATGCTCCATTAACCACTGAAGGGCAGTCGTGATTATTGCAGCGCGCTTTGCCGCTTCAAGTTGTTTGTTGTTGAGAATATCTAGAACGGGAGGAGGAAGATATCTGGAACAGAGGTCAAGTCAACAGCATCATGATCACACAAATTCGCTTACATTCGAAACCCCCACCACATTGTCTGGACGGAAATCTTTGTGAGCGAAGGCAACCAGACGCGATACTCCTTCGCGGGTGGTTGCTCAGTGGTGGAAGGCACCTGCGCTACTCCAGAGGCCTCTGAAACAAACTCCGCCTCACTCTCCTTCCCCTGAATGCTGAACGATTCACCACTACCACCCATCAGCACTTGACCGATAGACTCCATAGGTAGCGGAACGAAACGTGGCCGTGGGGTGTGTGTCATCAAAGTTTGACTGATGGAGTCCAGAGGCAGCGGGATGTTACGAGGTGGGGGGCTGCGCATACCACTACCCATCAGTACTTCATCGCCAGATTCCGAAGGTAATGGACTAAAACATGGCTGGGGGGTGCGTATCTGTTCTCCATCTCCATTAAATGATACGATTTCCGAACATGCAATCTCGACTTCTGACGTATCGTCGGGCTCCAATGGGCCGTACATCATGACGGAGTTATTGTCGTCCAGGCAATCCAAGACCTCGTTTTTTGAAGGCTCGGGTGAGTTTACAAGCTCGGATTTCTTGCTAAACGGCAATCGCAAACGATCAAGAGATGACCAAAACGTTTGACCATTTTCAAGACTTGGTAGTGTTAAGAAAGAGAGAGCCCCAGGGGAAGAAGGCGTATCATCGACTCTTATATGTGGAGAAGCAGGCGGAGTAGTTGGGGAAGACCCTGAGTCGGTGTTTGGTGGGGGAGGAGTGTCATCCGCATCAACTTGTATTTGTGGAGGAGTAGACGGAGTAGCTCGAGGAGATCCAGATCCAATGTTAGATGCAAATGAAGGAATTGTGGAGATCATATCTTGAAATCTCCTTGTAAACGTTCCTATGCTGGGGACCATAGGTTCCGGGGGAGGTTGCGCGGGAATATCAACTACCAGTGAATCGACGTTGTCGTCATTTATTAGGGAGTTGATGGGCGTTGGAGCTGCGTGGAGAGCCTGCGATGGCCATTCGGCTGGATTAACGTCGTGATCCATCGCGGGTTCGGCTTCAAGTTGAGCAGGGGTTCTGTTACGGCGTCTCAGATTTGTAAACTGTCCCACAGACGCTAGCACAGTCGTTCTTTGTCTAGGAGTCATCCACCTGACTGGGGTGGCCTGTTCTGTGCTTGCAGCTGAACTGACGTGCTGGGTTGGCAGAGTCTTGCTTAGGGATCGAAGGAGGCTCGGGGTAGAAAGTGGCTGGGATTGGGAAGCTGGAGTCGACGGAGATTCGTTGAAATCGCTCATTGTTTGTAACGTTCATGAACGATGGGAATCGAACTATCTTCTGCGTTGCTGCAAACACGAGTCGTGGCTGTGTAACTAGATATAGGGTATATATTCGACAACTTTGATTGGAAAAGATATACTAATAGCAGTTACTATCAAGTAGATCCAATGCAACGCGCAGTCGCAGCGATGCGAAAGTTCAGTGGAATAACGGTGTGCCTGTCCATAAATCAGCGATATCACTGATTGCACGTTCGAGCTCCTCACTCGTAATACTTCTGCACCCCCTCGCCTTCCATAATCAAGACATCTCCCTGAATTCATAGCGCATACTAAGCAATAGTCGTTAAGCACGGCTTGTTTATCAAAACTCACGTGCCGGAGAGCCAGGGTCAATGCATAGGTGTTCTTGCTCCCCTCTTCCACGTTCACAAGTGGGCGGAAATGCATCAATGCTGCGGACCCCAATGAAAGAGATGCAACAATCGGTCCTAACCCTTTTTCGCTATCACTATGGAACTAGACACAGATGATCGGGGCCCGAGGTTGCATTGGATAAATAGTGCTCACCGACATCTTCTGTCGTTCCATATACGCTGCACTGAGAATCTCGTTGAACGGGACATTCGTGCGTAACGCAAGGCTACATCTCTCCTTGATCAACGCCAAGGCACGTTGCACGCACTCTGGGGCTTCGTGGAAAGGTACAGTGTTTCCCGTACCTCCAACGTACTAAAGCGGAGTTAGTAGGCCGGGCATGCGGGTTGTCTTTAACATGCATACCTGGTAAGGCTCGCCAGCTGGCATAAGGATCACGTCACCGACAGATCGCGGCTGTACAGTGAACGGCACTCACAATTCTGAGAAAAGTAGTTGGCGAGCAACAAACCACGTGCTGATCGAAACGAGTCATGTAATGTGTACAAGGCAACCGGCGAAATAGAATACCTCTGTGCTTCGGAAATATGAGATAATGGTGTATCCGAAATTCAGTCTACTCACAACTTGCAGTGGGTATCGACGAAGCTTCAGTTCACCAGTGGAAGCTTGTTGCTGATATAGTTTGAATATGTTGTCGGCTTCCGCATTTACCAGTCGTGTGCCAGGAATGAGGTGGATCTTGCCTCTGAGCAGACGGATTTGTTGGTGCTCACGAGAAACTGCAAGAGTGATACTTACCTGCCAAAAGGCAAGACGAAAGTGAGGTGCGTAGTGATGTGTGGCCCAACATAAATTGGTACGGTACCATTAGAGAGGATGCCTGTTAAAGCAGAAGGAAACAAGGAATGGTAGCTAGGGTGTACTGGCTTACCTGAATCTTTTCCGAGTTGCGCATGCATAAACCCTTTGGAAGGATGTTGGTTCCAGAAGTCCTTTGGCGAGCGTACCCTACCGCCGACTACATGTTTGAACTAGCCCGCCGGCTTGTATCAGAAAGTTGTTGAAGTTATACGATTACCTACATGACAATTAGAACATTCCCAGTGCTCCCATTTGAACCTGTCTATTCCGTCAAGCCCACCAATAAACGTGCCACCAAACTCACCTGCACGACAGGCGACCGCATTTGGTACAATGAAAGCCTCTGGTGAAGGCGTACGTGGTCGTAATTCTGTTTGTTGATTCGGGGACTCTGGCCGGGACGATACTTGGTAGCCTTAAGAATGTCTGGGGTAATGGTTTGAGGAAGTCCTCCCGGTAATCCAGTTCGTTCGGTTCTTTGCCGTTGATACTCCAAAACACATCGCAACGAGGATTTAAACACATCCACCCTTGTTCGTAAACAAACGGACTCCGCTCCATACAATTGTCGCACTGGATGTTAGGATCACTATCCGTGTTCGGGGTGTGCGACGAGCCTTTTGCGACATAAGTCGTGATCGGAAGGTCCGATGATGTATTCGTCGTCTCCAGTCGTGGTGCCCACCAGGGATCACCTTGACCTTCGCACCATTGGAATGCGAATTTCCACCGGACAATGCGTCTTGACCCATCACGGGCATCTTGACACTCCGCTAGTCATTAGTTAGATTGGAACAATCGATGGCAGAGCAGACTGACCCCATGCATGAGATATCCAATAGAAACCGAGCACAACATATGTGTAATTAGCCGAAGCAAGATCATAAGGAAATAGTGCATATTTATCATCCGCAAGAAGTGCGATAGGCAGTCGGTCCTTCCATGTCTTCAGTAAAGCGCGGACTGACTTATCCGAGGCTTCCTGATCCTCGTCTTTCTGTTTCATTCTCAGATGACGTCTGTGTCCTTTACGGACGTCGATCACAGAATTTATAGACTCAGATTTGCCACCCCTGTCCTCAGAGCTCAGTCAGTCGCAAACACAGAACACATAACCCAAACAAACCCGTGAGAGATAATCAATTTTCCGCCATGGTAGAATAAGTCTCGCCTGTACTAATTTAGAAACCTATAAACAGCGATGATGAAAACTGCCTACCTCGCTGCATATGCCCCGAGAAGGTAACCTTTAACGATGTCGTCCTTTGAGTACACGCCACTATGATAAGATCGGAAATACTCGATTGACTCGCAGACCTCTTGGCGAGACTTACCCATGATCAGTTAACAAGTCTTACGAATAATAAAGTGACTCACCTGAGCCCATATGGGAGGAGAAACTGGAAGGGGAGGCTTGGGTACGGTCATAGAGGACACAGGGCTCGCTGTTATGACCTGGTCGTCGTTTGCTTCATCTAAATCGTGCGCGTTGAGGTCTTCACACTCCGCGTCGGGCTCCACGTCTTGAGTCCAGTCTGGTAAGCCTGACTCGACTCCCTCCCGCAGCACAGTTAATGGACCTCCAACCACATCCTGCAGGACTTGTTCTGTATTCTTAAAGGACGAGGCTTCGCATGGAATTCCACTAACTGCATCTCTGGCCGAAGCGCGTTCAAATCTTCCTTCGCATTTCTTCTTGGGAAGCGGCCGAATACGTCTATTGTCTGGGCCAAGGGTTTCGTAGGAAGCGACCGATGCGTCTGCATCAGTCGCCGCTTGTCCAGTTTCAAACTTGGCTCGAGTACGCTTTCTCTGTGTCCTCGACACCATATGGTCATCTTCGTGGATTAATTGAGAGGTGGCGAGACGTCCTTGGGTGGTGGGTTCCTCAAGGAGTTGCACCCGTGAATCCTCCGTGAATTCCGACACCTCTCCTGGTCCCTCAGGTGGAGCTGCCGGTATTAGTGCTTGATGCAATCGTTTGTCTGTACGGACGCGAAAGTCTCTCTTCTTCCGCTGTTCCCTAAAGTTGGAACCCCCTTTGGTTAGCTGGGTGGGGGCCTTTGAAATCATTTCTGAGTTGTGCTTGCGCTCACTGAGCGAGGATCCGCTGGCACGCGTGCGCTTAATATTGAGAGGGGTGGTAATGTCCTCAGACGCTAACTTAGTCAGTGGTGATTGAGGTCGGTGAACGTCAATATCCTCACTGTGTTGGGGACTGAGGACCGAATCCGTCTTATCCGTCTGACTGTTGACACCAACCAGATCATGCGGTTGATGATGAGAATTAGACGCTGTTCGTTTTGACCTATGAGTCATAACGTTCGCCGTCGTAGGCAGACGTGTTTCGGCGGACGATGCGTCTTCGGATGCATCAGAGGCTGTGATGCCGTGAGGCTTCTGAGAGCGGGCCTTGCGTTTCTTCTCTCTTTTGGACATCGAACGCTTGCGCTTGCTTGGTTTCGCTGTTACTGCATCAGTGGCATAATAGGCTAAGACTTCGCAGAATGGGACCTACTCCCTAAGCTCGAGGGTGCTGCGGCATTGCCTACCGATGTGAGATCAAATGTCAACAGAAAGCGAGTCTGGCTATACCTGCACCAGGAAGCTTGACAACTGTCTCAGCTGCAACGGATGATTTACGATGCTGACGGTGCGAGAGTCGGTTATATCTACCATTCCGGCCCCTTCCCCGGGCACATTGTTGGGTATCTGCACCATGGTCTCTAATGTTGAAAGCGCTAATACCCTTTTTGAGGACCTGCACTCGGTATTCGTGGGCCTTGTAAGGGTTTCCTTCGGATAACCGAGACTGGTACTCGAAGAAGGCCCTGCAGAGTGGCTCTTCGCCACCTTCCATAACCTCGAAAGTGTGCTCATCCTGGAGAATATCTTGGAACACCAAGTACGCCCATTTCTTGATTGCCGCACACGCCTGAGGAGGGTCGTTTAAAGCTACAGAACACGGAACTATGAATACATACTTGGTCATCCCTTTTCACTTGCAGGACGAAGTTCGAGACTACGTCATTGCTGATCTTGCGCGACCCACTGGTCTCATTAATCATGGCGATATAGGTGCGAAGCGGTTCTTGTTTCCAGAGGGAGGTATCATCGACGCATTCGGGCAGATTCATAGTAAGGAGTATCGACGTGTCAGTCGTTACTGGTCTCCTATTGCAGCAAAGTTTACTGTCAGGGAGTTCGGTGGAAGGAAAGGGTGAACGTATTATAAAGTAATCTCGTTACAAATTTTATTCGAACTCGGAAGCGAATTCCCGAAATTGTGTTCACGAAAGTCAATTGTTGTCCCAGTCCAACAAGCATATCGAGCCAGTGGAAGATCAGACCTTGTGATGGCTACGTGTAAAGGGAACTCTAGGTTGCGACAGTGAACATAACGCTGTTACATCTATTTTGAGCTCAGAGCATGCTGAAGGGCCTCATAAACGTCTGCCTCTATCCGAGCCTCCAGCCTATCTTCCTCTGACCCATTACCGGCAGCGACTCTTAGTGCTTCTTGTAGGTTGGTACGAACGGCCTTGAACCAATGTATCAGTGAACGGGTAAAACTTTGACGAAAATAGCACCAGACCTCGGCCGAGAAGGACTCAAGTGGGGCACCCTCGACGACATTAATGGTCAACTTATTGCCAGGATGAACGTTTGCAAAACCACCGGATACTGTGAAATTCAGGGACGAGACCGTGTAAATTGTTATGCTACTCACCAAACCATTTTTTTGACGTGTTCCCCGCCTCGATCACCTCCACGACACCGGGTCGGAGGGGTTCGATGGAAGGTACGTGGTTTGCAAGGATACCCATGTCTCCGGATGCCGCTGCAATATTGACCTGGACAACATCTGCAGAAGTGAAGATGGCCTAGCAAGAACGGTAAGAAATGTAGGCGCGACAAAGTGGTGACGGACCTGGTGGGGAAGAACAAGTGAGAGCTTGATTTTATCAGCAACCTCAGCGTAACCACGTCTGTGCAAACTGAGTGGCGTGCGTTTGGCGGCAGACGAAAGCAAACGCAACGCAGACATCTTTCGGAGAACGGTAGTAGAAGCAAGTACACTTCGGACAAAGCCGGTATATAGGTTCGTCACGTGATTATTCGACTGTCCGTGGGAAAGTTGTTACATCGGACGGCAAATCCACTGGGGACTACTTACTACCTCGTCGCTGTTAATGTTCAACATTCAATATTCAACGTTCGTTCAGTGCTCGCATTTGTTCATCCGTGTCTGGACCCTGCACAGCGGATAACTTGCTTTCCGAGGCCCGCCTCTGCGACACTGACAAGTCAATGATGACACCACGACGTGCTCAGGCTAGGGACAGAACCCATGGATCCAACTCAGCAATATGTAGCTTCGTCGAGGATGGCGCGCTGCGCCCTCTCGTTTTGCCGAGAGTACGACTGTCGCTATACGTCATCGTCTCACTCATTCGCCCTGCCTCTTGTCTGCACAGACGTGCACATGCATACACGCATGACGTCCCCTGACCGGCGGCCCTTATCCTCTCCATCGCTATCGCTGTGATGTGCATGCACGCACACGAAGGTGCGCACTTTATCCACATCAAGGACGGCCTGCATCACTGTTTCTGCCTTCAAGTTTTCCTCTTTACACTTCGTTTGTCTGTTATTCTATATTTTGTTTTATCTTCTGGTCCTTTTCTATTAACTGGTATCAGTGGTATGCCAATAATCTGCTTCGTATCAATGTGTCCGTGAGCCGTTTCGCGTACGCGATTCCCGACAGCCAGCACGAAACTAATGTAGCTCGTGGTCGCGCGCATGCATTCAAAAAACGGTCAAATCTGTCGAGACACTGGAACCGATGCGTAGGTAGGAGACCCTGGGTATGGCGAAGTCGCCTCTACATTGTGCAAGTTATGTTTTACAACGTACTGGGCACGTGCAAATCTATGATATCCTCCAAAAAAACTGCCCAGATGAATTGCTCTTATGGTTCAAACCTCGATTCATGCAATCCATTGACCTTCGATCGCGAGTAATCTTGAGGCAAAAGCTGTGGAACGCGCAAGACCCCCCTCTCACTGGAAATATTAATGTTTCAGGAATCTTGATACCCCACTTCTGCGTGAGAACACGTACATCTCGTCGACCGCAACCATGAGGTCGTAATTAATCTTTTGACTAACTGCTGAGTCGAATTTGTATGATGGGTGCGATCGAACAAACTCTCGCATCCACCTTGCAGTCGTTAGTAACGAGCCTAGCCACACCTCAGAATCGAAGAACAGATCAAAACATAAATGCACCGACCATTTGCACGACGGCGTACTAGGTCGATGTATTTGTCGATTTGTCGTCTCTCGGACAGACCCATATCAAGCGTTTCAAGATAAGCCTCGACAAGTCCGAGTAGGCCGGGAAATGCATGACCCTGTGATAACAGGGAAATTGTGGCGCAGTGTAAATGCGTTTAACACCGACCTTCCCGTTGAAAATCTCCTCCATTGACATCTCTTCGTATTCGTCCTCAACCGGAGTATCTATGAGTGTAGGTGGGCGAGGAACACGGGGGAAACAATTCCGGAGCTTTCGTTCTTTAAGGGGCATACTATGATAGTGTGAGTCGATAGGGGAGCTACATCCGGATGACGATGGGGTGCTCAAGCCAGGTGACATATAACCTGGTGGCAACACGTTCTTGCGGAAAAAGAACTTGCCCGTGCGAACGGCATCTCGCTTTTGCGCTCTTGCCATGTTCTCGTCAACCTTGAAGGTATTAGCAGTGACGAAATGATATGAAATAGTGAAGAAGAACCTTAGAGATGGGAATATAGAAATTCAGGTTGAAAGCAAGGATGGCTCTAGACAAGAGGACGACAAAGACGGCGAATGCAGCGTTCTCAAAGTCGGTTAACTGCACTTCCATGCTGCGGAACTCAACTCGCCAACCAATAGACGATTTAGGTGGCGGTGGTTTGAAACGCAATGTTTGCCAATTAGTAGATTGAAGGTTCTGTTCAATTGTATTGGCATGGAGTGTCATTAAGGATGGGAAGTACTCACCTCGAAGTGGTCGTTACTTGTCTCATCGTCCTGGTTGATCGTCTCCGAAAATATTACCAGGGGGTCACGAATGAACAGATGGGCCATGTGTTTGGAAAGCAATTCATCGATACCTTGAAACCATTGTGATAATGCGGCTACGAAAAAAAATATCCTCACCATGGTCGACGAGACGAGCAAAGATTTCTTGATTGTAAGGAACATCGGTGTCATTGTATGCTGGTTTGTTGTTCCAATCCGTCGATAAATACAAGTCCACGCTGTCATAGCGCGACTTTGGGATCACATGTTTATTCTCCTTTAATGGCTGTAAGATGATAAAATTAGTTGCAAAATTACGTGGTAAAAAGCTGATAGATTCACCACAAGTCCGCGCTCTTCCGCGGTGCGGTCATCCACACTGCCGGCGATGACATTCCAGCGACAATCGACGTCGGAGAGATAACCACGCCAGATAGGACTAGCAGCGGTCAAGGCAAGCTATATGGATGCATAAGCGAGGATATATATCGGCCTCTGAGATACGTATACCATGATCGGGCCCACTGGGATCAGGGCATCATACATGCGCCTTGCTTCCTCAACATTACAGCTCTGGAATGTGAGTTGCAAACAAGAGCAACCCATGCCAAAGCCCATCGCATCCATGTAAATATGATCTATTAAAGCAGCGCCGTTCTTGGCCTCTACGCGGTGAGGCAAGCGTCATAAGGCGTTCTGAGTCCTTTTCGCGTAAAAAAAGCCTCACCGGAATCTTCTGCGTATAAAGAACGCTGCCACGGTATAGTTGGGTCGATAAACGGCCTTGGTGTTTTCTCATCAATGAAAATAGGAAGATTGATTGCAACCTTGGAACCTCTCCTGGTTCTAATGTTGGCAGTAAGTGTCCTGTGACATCGTTATAAAGCAGCTGAGGGAGAAGACAAAAAAGGGCCACTAACGGGAACCGTGCATGTGGATTGGTGATTTCCTCTGGCAAAAATAAGCTGTGACTGGATTTGGCGCTGTCGGGGCTGAAGTAGGGATCGGTAAAGATACCAGGAGCACCCAGACGAGGAAAAGAGGTGATTGTAAGGGGCGCTTCGTTAGCATTGATGTGCCTCTTGGCGAGTAGACGTCTTGTATTCGAGATAAGGAAAAGGTAAACAAAAGCACGAGAGAACGGGGAGTACTCGCCTATAATGCATGTTGGACTCCACGGAAAGTAGATCTTGGATAGAGCCTGTGTATGGAGATCCGGGAGTTGACTCTAACATATATCTCCCATATTCGGGATGAAAAGTGGGGATCGACATCCTAACGAAGATGATGTGCATCAGTAAGATGAACTAGAGAACTGGCGCTTACGAATCTGGGATATCATCTTGGAGATCAGTCACAAGTCTACCAAGCTTGGCTAGGATTTCTGTCTGGCGAAGAGAGAGTTTCGCATTTTTGTTCTCCTCGTCATATGCGATAACCATATACTCGATCTGCAGGGGATAAGTAAGGATGACCACCAGGGGATCAACGGCAAGATACCTCATCACCCCAAAGTAGCTCATCCCCGTGTCTGTCCTTTACTCTGTCCCAGGTATGGAGGAACTGGGTGATACCGTGCTCCCTGACGTGGTCAGTATACTTGCTTGCCTCGTCCCAAGTGAGTGGTGTCCCAAGATACAAGAGGCCCATGGCGTGAAACAGACGACAGATTGCGCAATCTAGGTGATAAGGGGGTAGCACTTAGAGATACACAGAAAAAATAAGATGCAGGGCAAATACTAACAGTATCAGAATTCACACTGCCAATGAAGTATAATTATTGCAACATCCTTACTCATACTGCTCGGTAGTGATTTGTAAGACCGAGTTCCCGGATTATGGACCTACGGTCGACCGATAAGCCCATCAATTGGGCTTGGTCAATATTTTCCAGGACTAGCGGGAAGGGGATTGGATGCCACCGTAACGGGGCCCCGCGCCATCTGACTCGAAAGTTGGCTGGGGGTTCTTTCAAGTTCCTTACAAGCAATATTTCCTGTTAGGGACAACTCGGTATCACACGTTTCACCAAGTCGCCGGCACAGGAGTGTTACATGGAACTACTAAAGCCCACATGCGTGATCCTGTAACAAACGGGCTAACCATTTCCTCCGTTGGTGGTCCATTTAAGTATTATCTTCAGTGCGAGTAGAACGTGCCTGAGCGCACGTGTCCATGCTTCCTCTTGACTGAACTGTAGCTTCACTGAGGCCTCTCCTATCTTGTCCTTGATAACTCTAATCAAAGCATAAGTCCTGAGTCATCCTATCTTGTCGATGCCACACTTACTGATGTGGGAAATCGATGGCAGCGTCCTGGGATTTAACATAGTCCATTAACTGCTTGAGACACTCCAGGAATGCAACCATCGCGAAATCAAACCGACGATTATGCAATAATCGACCAAAGTGAAGGTCTCCGGAACCGTATAATTCGTATGTCGCCTTATCACCAGTCGTTCGTTCTATCCGCGAAAACGAACCCATCGGGATTAAACGGTAACTGCGAAGACATGTCAGTATCATTTACAATGAAACGCATGGCACTGTACTTGTCGAACGTGAAGTCTAGTTTTCGAGCAATGGTGTATAGTAGTAGCAGTGTCTGCCCCCATGCCGCATTGACTTCAGGCCACTCCACCTGGATTATGTCAAATAATTATCAGAACGGGGTTTCAGAACTACTTGCCGGCACTCCAGGGACACGTCCTAATCGCAGGCCATTTATGGTCCCAAACACACCATCATGGCCA